>SJYA01000303.1:215855-259470 GCA_006410615.1 Neotragus moschatus | reverse complement strand
AAAAAAAAAAAAAAAACAGACAAGTGGAAAGTAATGTTGGTAACTAGAATGGGAAATGTTCAATTTTTTAAATGTTTCTGGCCCCACCACGTGGCATGTGGAATTTTAGTTCCTTGACCAGGGTAGAACCTGTGCCCCCTGCATTGAAGCTCATAGTTTTAACCACTGGACCGCCAATTAGGTCCCAGGAATGTTTGATTTTTTATGTGATAAAATACACGACATAAAGTTAGCCATTCTTTTTTAAGTGTATAGTTATGTACATTTACACTGCTGTGCTACCGTCTTCAGAATTCAACTGTAGGAATCTGGAATTCTTTACTCTTTAAACAGCCCTGTCCCTATCCTGCTCCAGCCTCTGGCAACCACTCTTCTACTCTATAAATTTGACTGTTCAGATTCCTCATGTAATTGGAGTCATGTTCCTTTTGTGACTGACTTATTACACTATTTCACTGAGCATAATATCCTGCTTTCATGTTGAAGCAGGTGTCAGAATCTCCCTGCCCCACCTTTTTTGCCACATTATTCATTGTAATAATCTATCAATTCTTTGGGGTTCTTTTTTGACCACACCCCACAGCATTCAGGATCTTAACCAACCAGGAATGGAACCTCCTACAGTGGAAGCACTGAGTCTTAACGACTGGACTGTCAGAGACATCCTAGAATTTCCTTGCTTTTTAAAATTAATATTCTATTGTATGTATGAGATATATATATATATATTCCCAAAATGAACCCTTGGGTTGCTTTTACCTTTTGGCTACTGGGAGTAATGCCTCTGTGGACAAAAGTGTACAAATATCTCTTTGAACTCTGCTTTCAATAGGATAGGGAATATTTTGAAATTGAGTAGAGAGATCTACGTTGTTTCAGGTCCTCAACTAGGGGTAATAACATAGTGGAAGTACTGTTGTAGAAAGTGACCCTGAGTGTGGCAGCTCAATACAGCCTCCATTTATAGGACGCATTTCGGAAGCTTTAATATATGCTAGGCATTTTATGTAAATTATTGATATGTCATTGAATCCATAACATAAACAGCCAGTTATTAACATCATTTTACAAGTGAGGAAACCAAGGTTCTGGGATACAGATGGGCTGAGGGGAAGCTCACCAACCATACATACACACAAGTGATCAGAAAACAAACTTCTGCAGGAGCTGGGCACCCATGGGCAGTGACTATTCACTTCTTTGGACCAGAATGCTAAAAAACAATAAATTTACATCTGAGAGGGAGGTTTCACCGGAGAAAGAATAGGCTAACAGCAAGAGCTTCCACTCTCAAATTACTGATGTGTAAAAAAGCTTAACACAGCAAACCTGCATCTTCCAAGTTTCCTAAAAGAACACTTGAGTTTTAGTCCAGGCCTACACATTGCTCCAGGTAAGTAGATCTTTGTCTGTAACAGAGAAAATAATGAGACACACCATTTCCTACTCAACACTTCATCTTTAACTTTTGCTTTCTCAAAAATCCTGTGAGGTCATTTGAAGCAGTGAGCTCCATTTAGCAGATGAGTAAATAGAAGACCAGAAAGAAAAAATGATTTCCCCAATGCCTAATGGCTGATTGGTACCAAGGCTGCAACTGAAACCTGAACCTGTAGAATTCCCACTCTGTGCTTTGGGCGCTCTTACAGCAGTCTGAGTGGCCAGTCTGTTCAATTANAGTGAGCTCCATTTAGCAGATGAGTAAATAGAAGACCAGAAAGAAAAAATGATTTCCCCAATGCCTAATGGCTGATTGGTACCAAGGCTGCAACTGAAACCTGAACCTGTAGAATTCCCACTCTGTGCTTTGGGCGCTCTTACAGCAGTCTGAGTGGCCAGTCTGTTCAATTAGTTTCACCTTCCTCAGGGACGCGGCCAACTCCCAAGAAGCTAGTGTCAGTTAAACAAGGAGTCAGAAAACGTAAGTGCGTTATAAACAGCATTAACAAATCAAAAATACTCTGTACTGATTGTGCGCCAACCACTGAGCAAAGTAGGGATAAAATCTTTGCTTTTGGGAAGAGGAGATAGAAAGCAGAGTAGCAATAAATAAAATATGTCCTGAGCCAGGTAGAATAAATATGGAAAAACTGAAGCAGGAAATTAAGGAGTGCTGAGGATAGGGAAAGGAATTTCTGTTTAAATAGCACAAGGGGAAGGGGCACTGAGAAGTATACAGCAAATGTGTGAAGGATTTGAGAGAGCAAGCAGTATCCTTTCCCTGGGAGAAGGGCATTCCAGGTAGAGGACAGTGCAGCGATCCTGAGACAGACACCTACTATGTTCTAAGAACTGAAAGGCCAGAGTGGCAGAAGCAGTGTGTGCGAGGGGAAAGTAGGAAATGAGGTCAGAGGTAAGAGAATGCCAAATTGTGACATTCGGGGGCTTCAGTCCAAATTGTGGATTTCAAGGGCAATGTAAGAATTTTGGCTTTAAGTAAGATAGGGAGCCACTGTCAGGTTTTTAAGCAGAGGAGAAACATGATTTGACTTCTATTTATTTATTTAATTAAAGTACAGTTGATTTACAATTGTGTTAATTTCTGCTGTGTAGCAAAGTAAATCAGTTATATATACATTCTTTTTCATATTTACCATTATGATTTATCGCAGGATATTGAATTAGTTCCCTGTGCTATATAACAGGACCTTGTTTATTGATTTCTGTTTTTATAGACTCACATTAGCTTCTATTTTGAGAATAGATTGTAGGGGAGCAAGAGGGGGACAACTTAGAAGACTAGTAAAATACTACAAGTGAGAGACAAGGTGACTTGGGAAAAGTGCAAGTAGTGGAAGGGCGAGGTGTCTGTGTACACTCAGGCACAAGGATTTGATGGCTCAGTTCTTGTAGGGAATGAGAGTCCAGAGTGATTCCCAAGACTTTTGACCTGAGCAGTTTGAAGTTGCTATTTATTGAAATGGAGAAACTTATTGAAGTTGGGAATGAGAAGAGACAAGAAATTGAACTTTGGAGATGCATATCAAATTAACACATGGAAATATCAAGAAGAAAGTTAGGCATATGAATCTGGAATTCCGAAAAAAGGTGCAGGCTTTGGGCGTGTCGTGGGAGATGCCAGCATTTAGAGAACATTAGAGCCATGAGATCATCTAGATAAGTAGAAATTTGAAAAAATTATCTAATAACTGAGCCGTGGGGCACTGTAGCATTTAGGAATCAAGATGGTCATGAAACTAGGAAAGGAAATAGAAAGCAGCAACTGAAATAAGAGTAAAAGCAACCAAGTCAGTTAAGTCACCCTTGGAGAGGGAATTGGTGCCAGGATCCTTCTGGATGCTCAAGTCTCTTATTTTAATAACAGCATAGTATTTACATATAACCTATGTACATACCCTCCCATATACTTTAAACTATCTCTGGATGACTTATATTACCTAATGCAATGTAAATGCTATGTAAATAGTTGCCAAAACATGGAAAAACCAGGTTTTAGTTTCTGGAACATTCTATAATTTTTTTTTTAATATTTTGGATCCCTGGTTGGTTGAATCTATGAATGCAAAACTTGAGAATACGAAAGGATATCTGTACTCACCAGCTGTAATTAACTGTTGGCTACAGCTCTGTAATGCCGAGGATGAAAGCCTGCTTGGAACTGGTTCAAAAGATAATTGTAGGGACAGAAGTGGGGATAGGGGGTCAATAGGTAATTTGGAGAGGGAGTTGAAGGTGGGGGGCAGAAAAACTGGGTGATAAAGTGATAGGTAGGCTCAAAAGAGTTGTTTCTAATTATTTATACCCACAAATAGTACTGTAAAAAGATAATTTTTTAATAAACATAACCTCAATGCCATTATCACGCTTGAAAAATTAATGGTATAGTACATCCCTCAGTGTCCATGGGAGATTGGTTCCAGAACCTGTAGCAGATAATAAAATCCATAGATGCTTAAGTCTCACAGTCGGCCCTCCAAATCCAGGGTTCCATATCCATCGATTTAACCAACCTCAGATCCATGTGTAAATGGACCCATGCAGTTCAACTGTAATAACTGGTATTATCACTACCCTGTCAATTTTCAAATTTCCCTAATTATCCCATAATTTTTCTTGCTACCATGTGTATTGACATATAATTCATATTACATATAATTCATCCACTTAAGTACACAGTTCGATAGTCTTCGGTACATTTAAAGAGATGTATAATCATCACCCACCCCCCGAAATCCCTAGACTCATTGGCAGTCACTACCCAGTTCGTAGGCAACCACCAATCTACTTTTTATCTATAGATTTGCCTATTCTGAACATTTTATGTAAATGGAATTGTGCAATATGTGACTGGCTTCTTAGCATGTTTTGAAAATTCATCTACATTGTAACATGTCATATTACCTCGTTCCTTTTTATTGTCAAAATTCCATTATGTATGTATGCCACATTTTGCTTATCCATTCATTAGCTGATAGACATTAGGTTGTTTCAAACCACTTTTTGGTTATTATACATAATGGCATTCTGAACAATCTATTACAAGATTTTATTTGGACATGATATAAATCGTAACAATGTTCTTAAATCAGTATCCCAAGGCAAAAGAAATAAAAGCAAAAATAAGCAAATGGAACTTTATCTAACTTAAAAGCTTTTGCACAGCAAAGGAAACTAGAAACAAAACAAAAAGGCAACCTACAGAATGAGAGAAAATATTTGCAAACCGTGTGATCGACAAGGGCTTAGTTTCGAAAACATACAAATAGCTCATATAACTCAATAACAAACAACCCAATCATAAAATGAGCAGAAGTCCTAAATAGACAATTCTCCAAAAAAGGCATACAAATGGCCAACATGCACATGAAAAGATGCTCAAGTATTGCTGACTGTTACAGAAATACAAATCAAAGCTACAATGAGGTACCACCTCACAATGGTCAGAATGACCACCATTAAACAGTCTACAAATAACAAATGCTGGAGAGGGTATGGAGAAAAATGAAACTTCCTACACTGTTGGTGGGAATGTAAGTTGGTACACTATGAAAAACAGTATTAAGATCCCTCAAAAAAACTAAAAAAGTGCTACCATATGATCCAACAATCCCACTCCTGAGAATATACCTGAAGAAAACTATAATTCAAAGAGAGACATGTACCCCTATGTCTGTAGAAGCACTGTCCACAATAGCCAAGATATGGGAACAATCTAAACATCCATCAGTTCATTTCAGTCACTCAGTCGTGTCCGACTCTTTGCGACCCCATGAACCGCAGCACGCCATGCCTCCCTGTCCACCAACTCCCGGAGTCCACCCAAACTCTTGTCCATTAAGTCGATGATGCCATCCAACGATCTCAACCTTTGTCATCCCCTTCTCCTCCTGCCTTCAATCTTTCCCAGCATCAGGGTCTTTTCCAATGAGTCAATTCTTCGCATCAGGTGGCCAAAAGTATTGGAGCTTCAGCTTCAACATCAGTCCTTCCAATGAACACCCAGGACTGATCTCCTTTAGGATGGACTGGTTGGATCTCCTTGCAGTCCAAGGGACACTCAAGAGTCTTCTCCAACACCACAGTTCGAATGCATCAATTCTTTGATGCTCAGCTTCCTTTATAGTCCAACTCTCACATCCATACATGACTACTGGAAAAACCATAGCTTTGACTAGACAGACTTTTGTTGGCAAAGTAATGTCTCTGCTTTTCAATATGCTGTCTAGGTTGGTCATAACTTTCCTTCCAAGGAGTAAGCGTCTTTTAATTTCATGGCTGCAATCACCATCTGCAGTGATTTTGGAACCCCCAAAAATAAAGTCAGCCACTGTTTCCACTGTTTCTCCCTCTATCTGCCATGAAGTGATGGGACCAGATGCCATGATCTTAGTTTTCTGAATGTTGAGCTTTAAGCCAACTTTTTCACTCTCCTCTTTCACTTTCATCAAGAGGCTGTTTAGTTCTCCACTTTCTGCCATAAAGGTGGTGTCATCTGCATATCTGAGGTTATTGATATTTCTCCCAGCAATCTTGATTCCAGCTTGTGTTTCTTCCAGCCCAGCATTTCTCATGATGTACTCTGCATATAAGTTAAATAAGCAGGGTGACAATATACAGCCTTGACATACTCCTTTTTCTATTTGGAACCAGTCTGTTGCTCCATGTCCAGTTCTAACTGTTGCTTCCCGACCTGCATACAGATTTCTTAAGAGACAGGTCAGGTGATCTGGTATTCCCATCTCTTTCAGAATTTTCCACAGTTTATTGTGATCCACAGAATCAAAGGCTTTGGCATAGTCAATAAAGCAGAAATAGATGCTTTTCTGGAACTCTTGCTTTTTCGATGATCCAGCGGATGTTGGCAGTTTGANTCTGGTATTCCCATCTCTTTCAGAATTTTCCACAGTTTATTGTGATCCACAGAATCAAAGGCTTTGGCATAGTCAATAAAGCAGAAATAGATGCTTTTCTGGAACTCTTGCTTTTTCGATGATCCAGCGGATGTTGGCAGTTTGATCTCTGGTTCCTCTGCCATTTCTAAAGCCAGCTTGAACATCTGGAAGTTCACGTATTGCTGAAGCCTGGCTTGGAGAATTTTAAGCATTACTTTACCAGTGTGTGAGATGAGTGCAATTGTGCGGTATCCATAGATAGATAAATAGATAAAGATGTAGTGTGTGTGTGTGTGTGTGTGTGTGTATAAAATGGAATACCATTCAGCCATAAAAATAATGAAATTATGCCATTTGTAGCAATGTGGATGCAACTAGAGATTATAATCCTAAGTGAAGTCAGAAAGAGAAAGACAAATACCATCTGATATCACTTATATGTATAATCCAAAATATGGCATGGGGCGTCACTAGTGGTTAAGTAGTGAAGAATCTGCTTGCCAATGCAGGAGACATCAGTTTGACCCCTGGTCTGGGGAGGTGCTATATGCCTCGGAGCAACTAGGCCTGAGCACAGCTATTAAGCCTGCAAAGCCTGGGAACTGCAGCTATTGAGCCCACACACTGCACTGAAGCTGAATCTCTCTAGAGCCCATGATGTACAACAAGGGAAGCCAGCACAGTGAGAAGCCCATGCACCATAGCTAGTGAGCAGCCCCCAGTCCCCACAACTACAGAAAACCCCATGCAGCAGTGAAGACTCAGCATGGCCAAAAAGTATATGTGGCACAAACGAACCTATTTATAAAACTGAAACAGACCCATAGCTGTAGAGAAGAGACTTGTGGTTGCCAAGAGGTTGGGGAGAGGGGTGGACTGGGAGTTTGAGGTTGGTAGATGCAAACTATTGCATTTAGAATTGATTAACAACAGGGTCCTAATATAAGAAAAGAATGTATACATGTGTATAACTGAGTCACTGCTGTATAACACAGACTGGCACAGCATTGTAAATCAACTATACTTCAATAAAAAGAAAACAATTGGCCATACATATACGGGTTTATTTCTGAACTGCTAATTCTATTCCACTGATATGTGTTCTTATGCCAGTACTATACCATTTTGATTACCGTAGGTTTGTATTAAGTTTTTAAAATCAAGCAATGTAAGTCCTTCAACTTTATTTTTCTTTTTGGATTGTTCTGGTATTTGGAGTTTCTTGAATTTCCATATAAATTTTGCTATCAGCCTGTCCATTTCTGCAAAAAAGGCAGTTGTAGTTTTGATAAGAATTGCTTTGGCTCTGTAGAGCAGTTTGGAGAGTTTTGCCACTTGATATTAAGTCTTCTGATTCGTGAATGTGGAATACCTTTCCATTTATCTGAATTATCTTCATTCCTTTTACAATGTGTAGTTTTTATAGTATAACTTCTGCAATTCATTTGCATAATATCCATTCCTATGTATTTTCTTTTCTGGTGCTATTATAAATGGAATTATTTTCTTTTTATATGTAATTTTATTTTTTATTTACTTGGCTGGCTGGATCTTCATTGCTCTAGTTGCAAGGGTGGGGGCAGGTGTGGAACATCTCTCTAGTTGCGGTGCAAGGGCTTCTCATTGTGGTGGCTTCCCTTTCTGTGGAGCACAGGCTCTCTAGGGCGTGCGAGCTTCAGTAGTTACGGCACATGGCTCTGTGGCTGTGGCCCCAGGCTCTAGAGCACAGGTCAGTAGCTGTGGTCCATAGGCTTGGTTGCTCCTCGGCGTGTGGGGTCTTCCCGGCCCAGGAACTGAACTCATGTCTCCTCTGGGGCTGCTTTCTTGTACGTTCGGTGGGACCGTGGAAGTGACATTTCCCAAACGGGATGCAGACAGCAGAGGGAAGCACTGGTTCACCCCACCAGCAGCCATGACTGCAGCAGTGGCGGCAACGCCAAGGAGGGAGCTGAGTCTAGGGTTGTGGCTCAGCTCTGGGCCGCTGCCGATGTAGCCGCCTCCCTGGAATTGTTTTCTTAATTTCATTTTCAGAATGTTCGTTGTGAGTGGACATAGAAATATAATTAATTTGTGCATATTAATCACGTATCCTGCAACCTTGCTGGACTCACTTATTAGATTCTTAGTGGCATCCTTGGCATTTTCTATATACAAAGTCATGTCATCTGCATATTGATTTCTTTTTTTGTTTTTTTGGTCATGCTACACAGCCTCCAGGATCTCAGTTCCCTGACCAGGGATTGAACCTGGGCCAGAGCAGTGAAAGCCCAGAATTGTAACCACTGGGCCACTAGGGAACTTTTAAGGAAATCGATATTCTTTTTCATTCTTCCTTTCCAATCTGGATCCCTTTTATTTCATTTTCTTGTCTAATTTTCCCAACTAGGACCTCTGGTACAACGTTGAATAGAAGTGTTTGAGAATGGATGTCCTTGTCTTGTTCATGATCTTAGGGAGAAAACACTCCGTCTTTTACTATTATATGATGTTAGCTGTGGGTTTTTCATGTATGGCCATTATCAGATTGAGGATAGTCTTCTTAGTTTGTCTAGAATTGTATTAATATTGTGTATTACATTGATTTTTAAATGTCAGACCAAGGATAAATCCCACTTGGTCATGTATATAAACCTTTTAATATGTTGCTTAATTTTTTATTTGCTAGTATGTTGCTGAAGACTTTTGCATCTATATTCATAAGATATATTGGTCTCTAATTTTCTCGAGATGTCTTTGTTTTTGGTGCCAGAATAATAATGGCTATACAGAAGGAGTTGAGTTGATTTGAAAACTATTCCCTCCTCTCTTTTTTTGGAAGCGTTTTTAAAATATTGCTATTTATTCTGTTTTAAATGTTTCAGTTGTGTGCTGTACTGTGCTTAGTCGTTCAGTTGTGTCCGACTCTTACGACTGCATAGACTGTAGCCCGCCAGGCTCCTCTGCCCATGGGATTCTCCAGAATACTGGAGTGGGTTGCCAGTTCCTTCTCCAGATGTTTCAGTTATTCAGTCATCAAAAGGAATAAAATAATGCCATCTGCACCAACATAGACAGACCTGGAGATTATTATGCTAAGTGAAGTCAGTCAGGCAGAAAAAGATAAATATCATAAGATACTGCTTATATGTGGGATCTAACAAAAGAATGATACCAAAAAATGAAATCAATTTAAATAACAACAACAACAACAAAAAGTTTCGGACTTCCTTTGTGGCTCAGTGGTTAAGAATCTGCCTGTAAATGCAGGGAACACAGGTTCAATCCCTCATCCAGGAAGATTCCACTTGCCATCTGGCAACTAAGCTCATGCACCACAACCACTGAGGCCCACAGGTCCTGGAACCTGTGCTCTGCAACAAGAGAAGCCACCGCAGTGAGAAGCCCGTGCACTGCAATGAAGAGTAGCCCTGGCTCACCGCGATTACAGAAAGCTTGCATGAAGCAAGGAAGACCCAGCACAGCCAAAAACAAAAAATAAATAAACAAAAGTTTCATAAAATTCATTAGTGAAACTGTCTGGACTTACCTTTTCTACAGTGGCAGGTGGATTCTTTATCACTGAACCACTCTAGCTTTGCTTTGTGGGTAGTTTTGTTCTGTTAGTTTCTTACTAATTCAACCTCTTGTTATAAGTCTATTTGGATTTTCTATTTCCTCTTAAGTCAGTTTCAATAGTTTGTCCCCTTCTAGAAATGTATCCATTTCATCTAAGTTATAAGATGTGTTGGCATTCAGTTGTTCATAAAGTTCTCTTATGATCTTTTTTATTCTGTAAGGCTGGTATTAATGTACCTGTTTTCTTTTCTTTTTTTTTTTAAGCAGTTTGTTCAAATCAGGATCTAAATAATGCCAATGCATATCATTTAACTTACTTGTCTCTTAGATCTTTTTTAATGAGTGTATTTCCACCCTCAATCTCATTTTTCCTTGGTACTTATTGAAGAAGCCAAGCCATTTGTCCTATAGGTTTCCCACATTCTAGATTTCTCTGATTATATTCCTGGGAGCCTCTAACATATTCTTCTACCTCCTAGACACTTGATAGTTATGTATGCTTCATTCTGACTCAGATTTGAATTTTCTGGGAAAACTACTTCACATATCCATCAGGAGTCACATCACTGCCTATAGTCTCTTTTTGTGAAGTTGATAGTCATTGCTGAGTACGGCCTAGATTCTTTATCACAATCGGAACTAGTCCAACTGAAGGCAGACTAAGGAGGCAAAGCAATTGGGTGACCATTGATCCATAGTATGTGAGATTTATTTTGAAGTTCTCTTTTGGTGATCATGACATCCTACATTATTTTTAGAGCCTTCAACTCAGGAGATGAGATCTACTCACAATTCTGCCACGGACTGGCTGAGCATCCTTAGCAAATCATCTTCCCTTTTGGGCCTCAGTTTTCCTATCCATATAATGGGGACATAAACTATGGAGGACTGCTTTTAGTGAACTTAACTTCTACCAAAAATCATTTGGCTGGATTAAAAAGGATATACTTACAATATATTATCCTTCCCCTTACAGGTTCATTTCAAAGGCAGCTTTTGATCATTAAATCCTGTCCTGTATATAATAAAGTCAGTTTAAAAACCATTGTGAGAGCAGGGAGATCGTGCCAAAAGCCTTGGTTCCTGGATTCTAGTTCTGGTTGTGCTTGCTCTCCACTGGTCATACTCTCTCTCCAGATCCTGATGCTGCTGCTGCTGCTAAGTTGCTTCACTCGTGTCTGACTCTGTGCGACCCCATAAACGGCAGCCCACTGGACTCCCCTGTCCCTGGGATTCTCCAGGCAAGAACACTGGAGTGGGTTGCCATTTCCTTCTCCAATGTGTGAAAGTGAAAAGTGAAAGTGAAGTCGTGTCCTATGCACAGAATAAAAGATTGCCCTAGTGATCTCTATAGCTCTACAACAGGGACTTCCCTAGTGGTTCAGTGGCTGAGACTCCAAGCTCCCAATGCAGGGGGCCCGGGTTCAATGCCTGGCTGGGGAACTAGATCCCACATGCTGCAACTAAAGATCCTGCATGCTGTAACTAAGATTTGATGCAGCCAAATAAAAAATGCTTTAAAGCCCTACAAGGAGCTTTATAATTTTAAGTATTTTCTTGATTTTTTCAGTTTTAAGGATGACATTTTAATTAACATCTTCAACTCTACCTTTTTCCCCTCCTTTTTAAAAATTGAAGTATAAGTTGATTAACAATATCATTTTAGTTTCAGATGTACAGCATAGTGGTTCAATTATACATGTACATGTATATATTGTCAAATTCTTTTCCCTTATAGGTTATTACAGGATATCGAGTATAGCTCCCTGTGCTATACAGTAGGTCCTTGTTATTTATTTTATATATGTGTGTCACTTCACTCATGTCCAACTCTTTGCAACGTTATGGACTGTATGTAGTCCACTGGGGTCCTCTGTCCATGGGATTCTCCAGGCAAGAATATTGGAGTGGGTTGCCATTTCCTCCTCCAGGGGATTTTCCCAACCCAGGGATCGAACCCACGTCTCTCATGCCTCCTGCATTGGCAAGCAGGTTCTTTATCACTACTGCCACCTGGGAAGCCTGTTTTATAGTATGTATATGTTGATCCCAACCTCTTAATTTATCCAGCCCCCACTCCACTTTCCCTTTTGGTAACCATGAGTTTGTTTTCTACCTCTCTGAGTCTCTTTCTATTTTGTATGTTAGTTCATTTGTATCAGTTTTTAGATTCCACATACAAGCAATGTTATATATTTGCCTTTGTCTGGCTTAATTCATTCAGTGTGACAAGCTCTACATCCGTTCATGTTGCTGCAAATGGCATTATTTCATTCTTTTTTATGAGCTCTACCTGTTTTTACCTGCTTTCTGTTTATGTTTTACTTAACAACTGGTTGATGAGTACCTAGCCACCAGCTCACGTAGGCAGTTCAGCTTGGGCATAGCAAATGTTCTGGAAACAAACACATCAAAATATCACTAACTGATTATGTCTGGGTGGTAAAATTATTTGTCATTTTTAAAAAACAAATGTCGGTATTCATTTTATTCTATTAACATATATTTTTGTAATTTTTTATGTTATTCTTAAGGATTTGATAGCATATGTCTGATTGCATGACCTAACAAACAGAAATCACTAAATGCTGAGTGGAAAGATTTCTTTGTCTTCCTATGACTCAGGCAGTATATTCCAGTCTAGGTTAACCTAAATACTTTGGTAATAGGTAGTTACTTCTAACTAGATAGCTTTTCTTAATCTTCTTCAGTAATCTCAATGAAAAAGAAAACATTGTGTGCCTCCAGAAACTAAAATTCGGCAAGAACAGCAGCAATATATACTTTGCACATTGGTGTCGTAGCCCCTTGATATCTGGATTTGTAAACTGGGTGAACATTATTCTCTTTGCTACAGAAGTGCTGTGTGTTACAGAAATGTGTAGGCAAAGGTGGGGTGTGTCTTGCATGTGATGAAAACAGGAGATTGGAAACGAGTTTGCGTAATCATGTTGGTAACCACTCCCTGGAGAGCAATTACACTTATTACTCGACTTTCCGGTAAGCATCACCTACCTGAGGAGACAATACAGGCCTGTCTCTCCTGGGTTTCCTCACCTGTCCAAACGCTCTGCTGCCAGAGTGCCCCTCTTAAAACACCACAGTAGCAGTTACTGGAGACCTGGTAGAGGAGGGGGTGCCCTCATAGCTGGCCACACAGACAAGCCGCTCAGTCCCAAGCACCAGAGTCACTTCACTTTTAATGGAGAGGACAGTTCTGGTTTCCAATGTTGTCACAACTAGTGCAACTGATGTTACAAAAACCCACTTGTCAGTAACAAAGGCTGTATAAAATTCAGTGTTCTTACCCTGAGAAGCTTGACAAATCCAGGTGGTTCGATGGGTAACTCTGCTACAAAACAAATGATCAAATAATCCTTTGAAGCTTCCCTGTCATCCAGTGTGTCAAAATCTGGATCTGCTCAGGCTTTTTGAAGGTCATTCCTCACACCTTCATAGTGTCAAATGGCATATTCCAAAACATAACCAGACATAGAATTTTAGTTTTAGGATTTCTTTTTGAACATCCATCTGTGAGGTCTCTCAAGCAACACTGGATCATGACAACTTACAGACGAACTCGTGCCACTGCCTGATCTACCCATCCAAATGCAAAGAATTGTTTAGAGCATTCACTGTCAAGTGCAGGGGCAATCTGCTTGCATTTATGCATTCATGTGCCCTCAGTTGCTTCAGTCATATCTGATTCTTTGCCACCTGATGGACTATAGCCTGCTAGGCTCCTCTGCCCCATGGGATTCTTCAGGCAAGAATACTGTGGTGGGTTGTCGTACCCTCCTCCAGGGGATCTTCCTGACCCAAGAATTGAACCCATGTTTCTTGCATCTCCTGCATTGCAGGCAGATTCTTTATCGATGAGCCACTTTATCAAAGTCCACTTGCATTTATACATCATCCAATAGCCTCTCTTAAGATAGAACCTGATGTGCCCCTGGGTAAGCATAGCTGGAAAGACAGTTTTTACACTCAAGGATGCCAGTTTGGTATGGAAAACAAGAATCACTAGTCTATACAGTTACTGTAATGATGGGACAGAAAGCAGGGTACTTTGCGGGTGCAGGTGGGTCAACAAAAGCTGAGGAGGAGTAAAAGAGAATGTTCCTGAGCCTAAACCAAATAAACAAAACACTGAAAACGTACCATTATGACATCAGATTCTCAGAACTAGAATGATGATTTAAACATTCCTATTTTGGATAGGGTTTATTTATTCTCATACTTTTAAGCAACTCTAAATATTTTCATTTTAACAAGTCATTTGGAGTTTTACATAATGTTTTAAAATTGGGCACATTTTGCTAGATGGGCCATCTCTCTCTCTCACACACACACACACACACACAAACACACTTCACAGTCAGATAGCAAAGTGAGAAAAGAACACGTTAGATAGATCAGGATGTGCAAATGAAACTGCTCTACCATATTCGCTTTGGTAAAAATAACAAATGTCTTATTTGCTCAGATATACTAAGGATAAAATAATTCCAACTATCTGTTGTAAATTTCAGGTGGCATTCATGGGGAACTTTGACTTGAATGACACAACTGTGTTCCTTCTATTCTTGTTTTTGCCACTTTAATTATACCAAGTAGTTCTTGAAAGAGAGGTGAAATGTGTCACTCTACCAACTTATAGTTTAAAAAGTTAAACAATGCCTTAAGAAATCAGCAACTTTTAAAATTATTTGTAAGGTTTGTACTGGTATTTCCTACCTAGTCTTACTTATTTAGAGTTTCCTATTCTTGGATGAAATTCTCTTGCCTTCAGGGCCCTGCAGTAACTCAAGTCCTTTCTCTTCTTTTCAAATAATCTACTTATATTCATGACATATTTTTGTTTTCCTTACTACTTCATCTAATTTTTGGGGGGGCCATGCCCCACAGCTTGCAGGATCTTAATTCCCTGACCAAGGACTGAACACAGCCCCTAGCTGTGAAAGTGCTGTGTCCTAGCCACTGGATCACAGGGGATTTCCCTTGCTTCATCTAATTTTAAAATAAGTGATACCACACACAATACTAGTCTGTTCGCTGTCACTAACTGTCACTAATCCGCAAATGTATTTTTATTTTTCAGACTCTCTGAATTTGCCTTTGTTTGGCGTGATGTAGCTACCTACCACCCCTAGCATCTCCTCTCCTGAATTTGGCTGCACTGTCTTTCTCTACGTGAACCACGCTGCACTGTCATTTTGAGTCATCCGGATTAGGCATCCTCCCTGCTTTTAACTATGTGACAGGTAAACTCCACTTGCCCATCTCATTCCTTTTGAATTCAAACACCACGTGAATTCAGCCGATCTCAGTTGCTTTCAACCTGTAATTCCTGATGGCAGCAGTTTGCTGCCAATTCGTGAAACTAACAGGTCTGACTAGAATCTGACAGTTCCATGAACATAATATTTTACATTTATAACAGTCAAAGACAAGACAATACCTTTCTTAACAATGGTTCCTCTTGGTTTCATTGATAACACAATATCTCAATTTAAATATGTGTGTACTATACCTCAGAATATAAATTAGGTTCCTTTTAGTGCCAAATAGCAAAGAAGCAGAAAATTTTTACTGCAAAGAGACTACCAACGACGTCAGGGGGTTTACCAGAAAATTGCTGGTGTATAAGTTACAGAAACAATGCTACTTCAAACCTAGGTGAACAGCCAAGACACTTGTCTTGTGGCAGGTAGGGTAACTTTTTTCTTCTTTGTGCTTTCAGCTTGGATATATATATAGCATTCCCTAAATGTTGTCCAGAGATTGGCGAGCACCAGTATTTATCCAACCAGCCTGGTGGAAATGACAGAACAGGGAAATTTCAGAGCCAAGGGATTTTTTGACAGTGCCTCAGGTTCTGCCTTAGACTCATGAAGAGTTGGTACTCAAGAAGGTACCTTAGGGATAATTTAATCCGCCACCCCTCTTTGTGAGAAAACTGAAGCCAAAGCAGTGAAGAGATTCACCTGATCTTGCACAGATGGATAGACAGAGGTTCAGAACCTGANTTTTGACAGTGCCTCAGGTTCTGCCTTAGACTCATGAAGAGTTGGTACTCAAGAAGGTACCTTAGGGATAATTTAATCCGCCACCCCTCTTTGTGAGAAAACTGAAGCCAAAGCAGTGAAGAGATTCACCTGATCTTGCACAGATGGGTAGACAGAGGTTCAGAACCTGACTGGATGATCCTGACTCTGTTTCAGTCATGTTAAAGCTGGCCAACAAGTACATTTGACAACCCACACTCTGAACTGATGTTCATAAAGGTATCCTATATCCAGCACATTAATACCCATTTCTCTGAGAATTAGGCAAACAAGTTGGAGAATTTTGAATGGAAGACAGTGGCTGTAAAAGTGGGGAGAAATTCCTGTACAGACTTGCTCACTGGAAGCAAGTCCTTGGCTTCCTCAAGCCAAAGGACAGTATTAGTCGTGAGGNAAGGTATCCTATATCCAGCACATTAATACCCATTTCTCTGAGAATTAGGCAAACAAGTTGGAGAATTTTGAATGGAAGACAGTGGCTGTAAAAGTGGGGAGAAATTCCTGTACAGACTTGCTCACTGAAAGCAAGTCCTTGGCTTCCTCAAGACAAAGGACAGTATTAGTCGTGAGGTTAAAGTTAAAAACTGATTGTGCCACCTGGCTGAGAACAGACAACCTTTTGGGAAAGCTGTCGGCTGAAATGAATATTCACTGGAAGGACTGATGCTAAAGCTGAAGCTCCAGTATTTTGGTCATCTGATGAGAATAGACGACTCATTGGAAAAGTCCCTGATGATGGGAAAGATTGAAGGCAGAAAGAAAAGAGGGTGTCAGAGGATGAGATGGCTGGACAGCATCACCAATGCGATGAACATGAACTTGGGGGCAAATTTCGGGAGATGGTGAGAGAGGGAAGCCTGCCGTGCTTCAGTCCATGGGCTCTTAAAGAGTTGGACATAACTGGGTGACTGAACAACAACAGGCTGAAATGAGAACGGAATAAAGGAGTTGGTGGAAAATTTAATTTGCGGCTATCTCACAACACTGAGAGTTACTATGTTTTGGTTTGCTGGCTTTGAGTGAAGTATTTCAGACAGACAAAAAAGAGAAACTATGATGAACTCTGTGTAGCCCACCTGAATTGGTGCCTATATTTCCAAACCTGTTCTTGTATTTATGCATACATTTATAAATGTATCTGTAAGGGATAGTATTTTAAAAATTTGTTCATATTTTAAGTTTTATATGAATGCTATCATATTGTATATATCTTTCTGCAACTTATTCTAATTTTTTTTTCCCACTCAGTACTGTATTTTTAAGATTTTTTTTTTCCCTGCGGATAAACAGGATAGCTTCAGGTCATCTGTTTCCCTATTTTTTAAAAGGTCAACACTAGCATTCCTTTTTTAAATTATGTACTTATGTGGCTGCACTGGGGTTTCCTTGCGTCATGCTGGATCTTTCCTTGTGGTACGTAGATTCTCTGATTATGGTTCACAGGCTCAGTAGTTGTGGCACACAGGCTAAGTTGTTTTGCAGAATGTGGGATCTTAGTTCCCCAACCAGGGATTGAACCTCCATCCCCTGCATTGCAAGGCAGATTCTTAACCATTGGACCACCAGGAAAGTCCCCAGCATTCCTTTATTTTTTAAATTTATTTTTGACCATGCTGCGGGGCATGTGGGATCTTAGTGCTCCCACTAGGGATGAACCTGGGCCCTCAGCAGTGAAATCACAGAGTTCCTAACTACTGGACCATCAGGCAATTCCCCTAGGTCATCTATTTAACTACTCTGTGGTATTCCATTATATGAATGTTTTCTATTTAACTAGTCTGTGGTATTCCATTGTATGAATGTTTTCATATTTATCTAATCTCCTATTAACAGACAACAAGTGACTTTGGGGGCTTCCCTGGTAGCTCAGCTGGTAAAGAATCCTCCTGCAATGCAGGAGACCCCGGTTCGATTCCTGGGTCAAGAAGATGCCCTGGAGAAGAGATAGGTTCAGTTCAGTCGCTCAGTCGTGTCTGACTCTTTGGAAACCCATGGACTGCAGTACACTAGGCTTCCCTATCTATCACCAACTCCTGGACCTTGCTCAAACTCATGTCTGTCAAGTTGGTGATGCCATCCAAACATTTCATCCTCTGTCATCTCTTTCTCCTCCTGCCTTCAATCTTTCCCAGCATCGGGATCTTTTCTAATGAGTCAGTTCTTCGCATTATGTAGCCAAAGTATTGGAGCTTCAGCTTCAGCATCAGTACTTCCAGTGAATATGCAGGACTGATTTCCTTTAGGATGGACTGGTTGGACCTTCTTGCAGTCCAAGGGACTCTCAAGCGTCTTCTCCAACACCACAGTTCAAAAGCATCAATTCTTCAGCACTCAGCTTTCTTTGTAGTCCAACACTCACATCTATACATGACTCCTGGAAAAACCATAGCTTTGAATAGACAGGCCTTTGTGAGCAAAGTAATGTCTCTGCTTATTTAATATGCTGTCTAGGTTGGCCATAGGAGTTTTTCCAAGGAGTAAGTGTCATTTAATTTCATAGCTGCAGTCACCATCTGCAGTGATTTTGGAGCCCAAGAAATAAAGTCTGTCACTGTTTCCACTGTTTACCCATCTATTTGCCATGAAGTGATGGGACAAGATGCTATGATCTTAGTCTTTTTGGATGTTGAGTTTTAAGCCAGCTTTTTCACTCTCCTCTTTCACTTTCATCAAGAGGCTCTTTAGTTTCTCTTCACTTTCTGCTATAAGGGTGGTATCATCTGCGTATCTGAGGTTATTGATATTTCTCCTGGCAATCTTGATTCCAGCTTGTGCTTCATCCAGCACGGTATTTCACATGATGTACTTTGCATAGAAGTTAAATAAACAGGGTGATAATATACAGCCTTGATGTACTCCTTTCCCAATTTGGAAACAGTCCACTGTTCCATGACTGGTTCTAACTGTTGCTTCTTGACCTACCCACTCCAGTATTCTTGGGCGTTCCTGGCAGCTCAGATGGTAAAGAATCTGACTGCAGTGTGGAAGACCTGAGTTGGATCCCTGGTTTGGGGAGATCCCCTGAAGGAGAGCATGGCAACNGTTGGAGAAGACTCTTGAGAGTTCCTTGGACTGTAAGGAGATCCAACCAGTCAATCATAAAGGAAATCAGTCCTGAATATACATAGGAAGGACTTATGCTGAAGCTGAAACTCCAATGCTTTGGCCACCTGATGCAAAGAACTGACTCATTTGAAAAGACCCTGATGCTTGGAAAGATTGAAAGCAGGAGAAGGGGATGACAGAGGATTAGATGGTTGGATGGCATCACCGACTCAATGGACATGAGTTAGTTAACTCCAGGAGTTGATGATGGACAGGGAGGCCTGGCTTGCTTCAGTCCATGAGGTCACAAAGAGTCAGACACAACTGAGCAACTGAACTGAACTGAAATGAGTTCCCTGACTAGGGATCACACCCACACCCCATGCAGGGAAACTCCAATTCCCAACCACTGGACCACTAGGGAAGTCCCAACAATTCACTTCTAATAGCACCAAGGTGAAGAATGAAATACTTAGGAATAGATTTAACAAAAGTAGAAAATCTGTACAAGGATTGGGCATGACTGAGCAACTTTCACTTTCACTTTTCACTCTCATGCATTGGAGAAGGAAATGGCAACCCACTCCAGTGTTCTTGCCTGGAGAATCCCAGGGACAGAGGAGCCTGATAGGCTGCCGTCTATGGGGTCGCACAGAGTCGGACACGACTGAAGCGGCTTAGCAGTAGCAGCAGCAGCAACAGCAAACATTGTTTAAAGAAATTAAGGAAGACTTAGGTAGATGGAAAGACATCAAGTATTCATGAACCAAAAGTCTCCCTATTGTTAAAAGACTCTCCAAACTGATGAATGGCTTTGAATGAATGGCAATGAGTCCACAGATTCAGTGCCTCATGAGTGAAGGCCACAGTCAAGGCTTGCCTTGCCCAGCAGGACAGCTCCCAGATGGCAGACTAGGTCAGAGAAACCAGTAAGAGCTGGAAGGTATCAGGCAGCCAACCAGGGACAGGCAGTGGGCACACACAAGAGGGTGAATTGGGAGGTCAACTGCGGCAGGAGCATCAGAGGGCTGGTAGGAGGAGACATGCTCTCACTGCCCCCTCCTCTGGAATATGTGGGTTTTAAAACTTGGTATTAATTTCCTTTCCAAAAACCCTATTAAAAATAGACCAAGGAGTGGAATTTTTTCAGTTTGGCATATCCATACCATGAAATATTATTCAGCCTTAAAATGGGAGGGAAATCCTTAACACCAGCAACAAAATGGATGAACCTTGAGGACGTTATGCTCTGTGAAATCAACCAGTCCTAGATACGTCCGCTTATATGAGGCATCTAGAATAGTCAACATTCATAGAGACGGAAAGTAGAAGGGTGGGAGCCAGGGGCTGGGAGGAGGGAGTGGAGGTTGGTGTTTAGTGGGGCCAGAATTTCAGCTGGGAAGACGGGGATGTTCTGGCGACAGATGGTGGCAGTACAACAGTGTGAATGTGTTATACTTAATGTTACTGTACATTGAAAAATGGTTAAAATGGCAAGTTTTATGTTACGTATCATTTCCCACAGAAGGAAAATATAGACTAATAAAAAAATGGACAAGAAAACTGCTTTGTCATTCAGTCTCAGTGACTAAGAGAGTGAGGATGCTATTGACTGAGAGAGGAAGTGGGAGGGCGTGGGAAGCAGGTTTGTGGGGAAGAGGGAGCCAGCCCTGAGCATCCCTCTGTGTGCGTGTGTATGAGCAGGACTCTGCACCCACAGTTACCCATCCTTACCAGGTGGGTGTTCTTCTGTTAGTTTCTTCACAGGGACATAATAGGCATGGGACTAGGAGGTGACCCCAGGCCTGCCCCTCCCCCTGTGCCATGCTGGGGTTAGGGTAGCACTGAGCCACCTCTGAGGGTACAACCAGCAGGCAGGGGGTGGTATGGAGCTTGGAGGGTAGAAGTCAGAGGTGCCTGCAGAAACCATGGGCATGGCTAGGCCCCCAGGAGGGGTGGGGAAGAGGAAGAGGACAGGGGCAGCTCTGGAGGAAGACCTAGTTACGACATTCCCTCTTCAAGGGAACTGCTGGCACAGCTTCCCCCACGTGCCCAGGGTGAGACCTGGGCCTTGCTTAGCACCTACCCAACAGCTGCCTCTGGGGCCTCCACCAGCTACAGGAGAGGAACTAGCTCAGGGTGACCTTATTCTAAATCAGGCTGGCTCCAGGGACCCCTGTCAACACTCGGGCCTGCACTTGGCAGTGAGCAGCTAGCCTGGAGGAGAGGCACACTTTGCACTGCCCTGCAGAGAGCGGGGTGTCTCAGCAGAAGCAAAGATGCCAGCAGGCTGAGCCAGTCAAGGATGACAGACAGTGGGCAAGACCTCCTGGCGGACTGGGTTTCTTAGGATGGGCTGGGGAGGGGGTGCTGTGCAATTCCCAAGTCATGTTAAAAACTATATGGGTTTCAAGGAGACGACCACTTCTCAGCTCTAAATAATAGAAGCATCCAGAAGGAAGGAACCAGAGGCTTCTGCCAATTGATCTGGAGACTGGGAAAAAGTCCCACAGTTATTAATAAACGCTGTGTTCTGGGAACTGATTTCATGCACCAGACAAAGGGATTAAAAAGTTGCTGTTGAAGGCAAAGTGGTTTCAGCCAAAGCTCCACTTTCTGTTCTCCCAATAAATGAGCATTTTTCTCCCCGGGAGTGCTGAGAGCTGATTGGCCTCTTTATAAATCTGGTGAGCGGGGAGCTGTGCCATTGATTGGCACTGGTATACTTCTGTGACCTCTTAATCTTCCTAGAGTCTCCCTGGGGGCGACACCACCTCAGTGGGCTCTGAGGGTGGGGGTCAAATAGGTGCTTGGGTGGCTTCTAGGAACCAGAGCTGAGGATGTAGCCTCTCAGGGCCTGAGACCCTGGAATCCTGACAGATAAACACCGTGTTAGTTCATCTTGCAAAATTATGCAGTGAACTTCACCTTGTCCAAGGGATGTTGCAGGAATTTTGGCTTCAGAGCTGTTTCCTTGGGCATGTCTAGGCCCAGGTTTGATCCCAGCAAGAGCTTACAAATAAAGAGATAAGAGACCCAAGGAAACACTCCTAGAAACAATGGTCAGCTCCCTTCACTCAATTATTAACCTATGAGCTTTTTTTTTTTTTTTTTTTTTGCTGCACCATGCAGCTTGCAGGGTAGGATCTCAGTTGCCCAACCAGGGATTAACTGAGGGCCCCAGCAGTGAGAGTGCCAACTCCTAACCACTGGATCACCAGGGAACTTTCCTAACCTGTGAGCAACTCTCAGACAAGACACAGTGCCCATCAGTTCAGCCACTTTGAAAATGAGTATCGAATGAATTGAGTGTCGTCAGAATTATTTCTAGAGATAACTAACCACTACTTACAACTCCCTTCCTGTGAGGATTTACTTCATCATCTCAGCTGAGGACACAAGAACAAGGCTTTTGCCTTGCCCTCCCCTTCTACCACTAGGTCCCCAGTCCCCAGAGTGGGGTCAGCAGCAGGTGTCCTCAGTACGGTCATTTCCTTCTGGCCCTGCCACTCACTCCCCTTCCAAGGCTGGTCAGGTTCATGTTCCCTCTGTGAACTCAGTTTGCCTGTACACTCAAAGGTTCTTCCTTTTTACGATTCTTTTCCCGCAGCCCCTGAGCCTGCTAATGAGAAAGTAGCTGCAGGTTTTCTAATTTTCTCAAAGCCTCCCACCTATGCTTCTGCAAAAAGCCACCTAGGGGAGTCTTTATCCCTTCCGACTCATTTTCCTTCCTGCCAGAAGAGTGATTTTATAAAACACAATTTGAAATGGGTAAAAAAAAACCCAAAAAATGATGTCAGAGGAAGACAAATATCATATGATATCACTTATGTGTGAAAAAAAATGATACAGGAAATTTCCTGGCAGTCTAATGATTAGGACTTAGTGCTTTCAACTACTGAGGGCCCGGATTGAGTCCCTGGTCAGGGAACAAAGATCCTGCAAACCACATGTTGCAGCCAACAAACAAATAAAATATGATACAGATGAACTTACTTACAAAATAGAAACATACAGACATAGAGAATAAATTTACAGTTACCCAAGGGAGGGTGGGAAGGGATAAATTTGGAATTAGGGATTAACGTATACACACTGTTCAGTCACTTAGGCTTGTCTGACTCTTTGCAGATGTAACATATACACAGTAATGTAACATACATACATTCAGTTCAGTTCAGTTCAGTCGCTCAGTCGTGTCCGACTCTTTGCGATCCCATGAATCGCAGCACGCCAGGCCTCCCTGTCCATCACCAACTCCCGGAGTTCACTCAGACTCACACCCATCGAGTCCTTGATGCCATCCAGCCATCTCATCCTCGGTCATCCCCTTCTCCTCCTGCCCCCAATCCCTCCCAGCATCAGAGTCGTTTCCAATGAGTCAACTCTTCACATGAGGTGGCCAAAGTACTGGAGTTTCAGCTTTAGCATCATTCTTGGAGAAGGAAATGGCAACCCACTCCAGTATTCTTGCCTGGAGAATCCCAGGGATAGTGGAGCCAGGTGGGCTGCCACCTATGGGGTCACACAGAGTCAGACATGACTGAAACCATTTAGCAGCAGCAGCACATAAAATAGATACCCAAGGGCTTGCTGTATAGCACAGGGAACTATATCCAACGTCTTGTAATAACCCATAATGGAAAAGAATCTGAGAAAGAATATATATACATACACATGCATGGCTGAGTCACTTTGCTGTGCACTTGAAACTAACACATCTAGCACATTAGGACCTTGTCGCTTATCCATTCTGTATGCAATCATCTGCATCTGCTGATCACAAACTCCCATCCATCCCCTCGGCCTTGGCGATCGTGTGTCGTCCACGTCTGTCTCCACATGTTCTGACTTGGGTCCATGGGAGCTACCTCCCCAGCTTCAGCCTTTGGATAAGGCCACAAGAACACATACTGAGCTCTGACCCACCTGCCTAGTTTCTCTGAGAAAATGAAGGGCCGCAATCAAAACTACAATACGTTCTCTCTAAATACCGACTAGAATGGCCAACCTTAATGAGATTCTACCAGGATTTCCCCGGTGGTCCAGTGATTAGGACTCCATGTTCTCACTGCCGAAGTCCCTGTTCAATCCCTGCACAGGTGTGTAGAATAAAAGTAAAATTCAAAAAAAAAAAAGATTCTATCAAGTGTTGGCAAGGATGTGGAGCAACTGGGGACCTCATACAGCACTGTTAGAAACATAAACTTGCTTTGGAAATAGTTTGGTGGGTTTCTACAAACTTGTAATGCATTTATATCATAATCAGAGATTCCACTCCTGGGTATTTACCAGGAGAAACAAAAACCTATTTTCAAAGTCTTGTACACAGATGTTTAGAGCAGCTTCACTAACGACAGTAGAAGACTGGACATAGTCCACAGGTCCCTCAGCTGGTGAAGGGATAAACTGCTTCATTCAGGATATCACCCAGAGAGAAGAAGACAAAATACTGCTCCACAGATGATCACGAGAGCGTTCTGTCCTATGAAAGAAATAGACAAAAATGAGCGCCTGCCCTACGATTCCATTCATACACACAGGCAAACTCCGGGGTCAGAAATGAGACCAGTGGTTGCTGGGAGGTGGGGGTACCGGGAGGGAGTTGGCAGCAAAGGGGTATGAGAGACTTTGGGGTGAAGGAAGTGTTCTGTATCTTGAACACTGCGGCTCTCACTAGTGTGTGCATTTGTGCAAACTCCTTTAACTGTATACTTAACATTTAAAAAATAATTAGAATTTCACCATATGTAAAACATCTCAGTAAAGCTGATTTTTTAAAATGGTGAAAAGACAGTAGGTGCTTTTAGAATACCAAGAAAGGAAAACTCAATTTACAGTTTTCATCCTTGCTTAAATTTAAAATTTTCACAAGGATGAAACTAGAGATTATCATACTTGGTGAAGTAAGCCAGAAAGAGAAAGACAAATATCATATGATATTACTTACAGGTGAAATCTAAAATATGACACAAATGAACTTATCTATAAAACAGAAATAACTTATGGACCCAGAAAACAAATTTATGGTTACCAAAGGGGAAAAGAGAGGAGGGATAAATTAGGAGTTGGGATGAATATAGACACATTAATACATCACTTCATGGGAAACAGATGGGGAAACAATGGAAACAGCGTCAGACTTTATTTTTTTGGGCTCCAATATCACTGCAGATGGTGATTACAGCCACGAAGTTAAAAGATGCTTACTCCTTGAAGGAAAGTTATGACCAACCTAGATAGCATATTAAAAAGCAGAGATATTATTTTCCCAACAAAGGAGTACGTCTAGTCAAGGCTATAGTTTTTCCAGTGGTCATGTATGGATAAGCTATTTCAAATCCTGAAAGATGATGTTGTGAAAGTGCTGCACTCAATATGCCAGCAAATTTGGAAAACTCAGCAGTGGCCACGGGACTGGAAAAGGTCCNGGGAGGCCTGGCATGCTCGATTCATGGGGTCGCAAAGAATCGGACAGCACTGAGACACTGAGCATAAACACACATACTAGAAGAGTATGTTCAAAGCATCTCCCAGGACCTGGTATGTATTCCAAATAATGTCAACCTTCCCAGCAATAAGTACCATCAGTAAGGTGACATTAAAGTCTGTTTTGTTTCTGAGGGACATGTGAGAAGCTACCAAGCTTCCATCTATCACTGGACAACAAAGCAAATTTTTAATTTTTTTTCTGAAAACACAGTTTTTGGAAGGAAAAACGAATAACTTTGCCACTGGGCCCATGTTGCCTACTTAAAGGTTCTGCCTGCTGGGTATGTGAGGTGCTTACAACATCAGTTTCTAGACACATGGAGCCTCTGGGATGATCACTGAGCAGCAACCTCCATGCTCTGCACAAGTGACTTTCAGGGCCTCCCACCCCCGGGCTGTTAAAACGAAAGGTCAGCATCCTGCTGGTGAGCTAGTGAGGAATTCTTCACTGACACATACCTGCTGGGTGATTTGTTGGCTGCTTTTTCCATCTAGCAGGCAGCTGTGGGTAATGTTTAACCAGAAAATGAGGGGCTAAATTATTCAAGACATGTTTACAATGCAAACAGGGGGAGGGGGAGACTCCTCCATTGGCCACACTAGGAGTAGCAAGAGTCTGTGTGGGCTTCCTTGCATTTTACTAGCAAAACAGGTGTCAGGGACCCCCACCCCACTCCTTGCAGGCTCCTAGAGCCCCTTGCCCTCAGTTTGCTGAGACTTTTAGAAGCCCTGTTTAAGGGCAGCAACACCTGCTTGCAGGAGGACCACAGGAGGAGCGGAGGGAGGGGAGGAATGTTCTTAACCCCTGTGGCCCCCAAGCCTGGTCGCCTCAGCCCAGCAGGACCTCGAACAGCTGGGGACCCCTGTCTTTTTTCCAGCGTGGTTCTCAGGCTCCCCTCTGAGAGTATATTTTCCAATGCTATTTGTTCTGATAAAACTTGACTCTTCAAAGCCTGTATTTCAAAACTGCCAGTTCTTAAAAATCTGGGACTTCCCTGGCAGTCCACTTGAGGCAGGAGGCAGATGGGCCCCATCCCAGGGTAAAGCAATTGGAGATTCATTCTCTATTGACCAAAACTCCAAGACGAGAATAGCAAGGCAATTAAGGGAGGAGGCTGGACCCTGAACAGACCACATATTTCTCATTCCCAAAGTCAGGGGACCTCGTTTTCCACACATGCATAGGAAAGGCTCCTTAGAGGCCAAAGAGGAGTCATGTCAAGGAATGTTCTACCCATAGGCCTTTGCAGTAGAATCCGTCTTGGGTAAGAGATGCATGTGAACAATGGGAGGATCCTGAGATACACCAAATACGGCCTGTGAACCAGACAAGTCATAATGATTGGCCAAAGGAAAGCTGGAAGAAATGAGGATATGACCGACTCAGCAACTCAGCGCCTCTCCCTCTGAGTCTGCCCGTGTGTCTATCCACACATACTGTACTCTTTTTCTTCCTAATAAATACTGGCTGCACTACTTTTCATCTTTGTGGAAATTCTTTCCTGCAAAGCCAAAATTCCAGGGCCTTGTCACTGACCACGGTCTAGTAGCTGAGCTCTGGTGCTTTCACCGTCACGACCCAGCCTCAATCTCTGGTTGGGCACCCAAGCCGGCTCCAAGCCAGTGCAGGCCAAGGCCACCTGAGATCACAGGGGTTAAGACTGTGCTTCCAATGCAGTGGGTGTGGGTTCTATCCCTGGTCAGGGAACTAAGATCCCATGTGCCATATGGTATGGCCAAAAAAAAAAAAAAAAAGATGTTTCGTCAGCACATCTTTGGTTATCTGTCACAGAAGCTTAATTCAAACTGCTTTAAGGGGGCAGAAAAGGAAACTGGCCCATCTACCTGGAAAGTTCAGGGGATGTTGGGCTTGGCTGGAGCAAGGGATTCCAATGAGTGTGTCAGAAACCCATTTGGTTTTCTTTGGAATTGGTTTTATTCTCAGGCTGGAGCTCCCTGCAGTGTTAAGATTCCCACTGGCAACCCAAGGCTTGTGTGCTGGGAGTCCAGAAGCCTATTCCCAACTGCTCTAGCAGGAGTCCTAGGGAAGCCACTCAAAGCCTGTAACACACCTGTCCATGTGGCCTGGGCAGGGTCACTCCATTCAAACCACAGGGATGGGTCATGGAGAGAGGTGATCAATTCAAGACAACTGTCAGGGAGGCAGAAACCATGCAGACTGTCCTCACATTTTCTCTGTTGAGCAAATACCCAGAATGCTGGCTGTCAGTGTGCTGAATCTTAGGTCGGAGCCGAGCGGCATCAGATAGTCGTCTCCTTTGCTTTCCTCCGTCCCATTAAGCTGATTAGGCATTTCTCCCACTTATACTGTCTTAAGTCACTCATATATGGCCTACTCACTCGCTGGGGACTTCCTGGGCACTTGTTCTGTGCTGTTGATGGCCGGCTGTGAAAGAGGGGTTGGCTGGAGGAGGATAAAGACCCAGTCCCAGGGAGATAGGCAGTAGTCACCACAGTGGGGGTGTCCCTCGGCTCCTCACAGCTCACGATCACCCCCAACCAGCAATCTGGGTGCCATACTGACCTGTGGTGGGGAGCCCTCAGCACTGGGGGCAGGGGTGTAGTCATGGGGGGAGTGTTTACTCCGCATCCTCAGGCCAGCCAGGTCTCAGATCTTTCCCATCACCAGGCAGACTGAGGGCGAGGAGAACTTCTTTTCCGGTGAGTATTCATCCATGGTGGAATGGCAGTGAAGATCTCTAGAAGTGAGGGCCAAAGGGACCTCAGAGACTGGCCACCTTGGTGCCTCACTTCTTACCCTGATCCAAACACCTAGGCTCAGGAAGGCGAAGGGGCAGGGCTGAGGCAGCTGGTGAGCTCCCACAGGGCCAGGGAGGCCCAGGTCCCTGACTTCCTCCCCAGGTGTCCTGCTCCATCAGCACCCAGGCCCAGGCTTTACCCAAGTGTCTCAATTTCATTACCTGGGAGGGAAAAAAATTAATCCAGTGTGAGAAGAACTAAAAGGCAATCAGAGTGCCATTTCCAAGAAAGGAAGATGGGTTGCCGAGAAAAATTTCCAGTGGGCCATTAAAAGAAATAAGAACATAACAAGTAGCTAATATCAATTGAAAAAAAATAGTGTGCTGGGAGGTAAGAGAAGGAGATGATCAGAGAGTGTGGTGCACACGGATGGGGTACCTACAGCTGCTTGCGTGTCTGGCACGGGGTCTGCATGCAGCTAGTACCACAGTTCACTGAAGTGGAGACACCTGTGTATTGTCAGACACCCCGTTATCTCATGTAGCATTAAGAAATAAAGCACTCTGCCCATTAAACTCTGACACATTAGTGATCATGTCTACAGTCAAATTCAGGGCATGTAGCTGGATCTCCCTGAGGGAGAGTACAAATCATGAGGACCAAGCACACAGATCAAGGATGCCTGATCGAGGCAGGCTAAAGACTCACAGAGAAGGAATTTATGTTACATAAGTTTGGGTGCCATTTATCTCAGAAGTTGGACAGGCTCCCTAATCATCAACAGCAAAACTATGGTCTTCTCAAATTCATAATTAGTAATTCAACACTCTTTTTTGATAATTGATAATTGGACAGAAATTAGTAAATATAAACACTTGAGCAATACTATCAACTAACTTGACCTAGTTGGAGATTATGGAACAAGTCTCTTGACAGCAGAATGGATATTTTTGTCAAATGCACACAGACTATCTACCCATATATATGAGTCATAAAACAGGCCTAAATACATTTAAAATTATTAAAGTCATACAAAGTATGTTATCTTTAGACAGTGGAATTAATTTAAAAATTAACAAAAAATGTGGAAAATTCTCAAATATTTGGAAATTTAATAGCATACTCTCAAACAATCCAGGTCAAAGAATAAAGCAGAAGGGAAGTTAAAAAATAGTTTGAACTGAATGAAAATGAAAAACATATAAACTTAATAAAACAACATGTAAGTAACATATAATAAAAAAACATACAAACTCCAATGCTATTAAAGTACTGTTTACATGAAAAAAAAACAAAAACAAAAACAAATTATGGTCTTCTGTGAGCCTGGGTCCTAATTGCTTTGTTCCCTCCTATGGGATCCTCTGTCTTAGCCTTGTCCCTAAATGTCTCAAATACGTAATTTTTGATTAGAGGAATGATGCTTTTCAGACCAAGCAGCAGCACCAAAGTATTTGGAGGAAAATAAAAAGAACATCCTTATGTAGGTGTCAAATTTTTCTAATTTGGAGAAGATGGGTGGAAAGACTGATTTGTAACTTCCAGAAGTTTCAGGACGTCTCTGGAAAGAAACATGTAATGAGGCTAGAGACACAGAAACTAGGCTAAAGTGGGTTTGTATCCTGACTCCAACCTAAAAGCTTGAGTCTCTAAGCAGAATTAACGTCCGAAGGAGTAATGGCGTTAGAGATCAGCTAGAAGAGGATTCCTTGCTTCCTGCCCTTGTTCTACAAGAAGCGGGGAGAGGGCGGGGACTGTGTTGAAAGAAGGATTTGACTTTTCATTATTTGTTTAATTCAAAACAGAGTAACCTGCAAAAACCAAGTGTTAGTCACTCCGTTGTGTCCGACTCTGTGATCCACGGACTGTAGCCTGCCAGGCTTCTCTGTCCACGGGATTCTCCAGGCAAGAATACTGGAGTGGGCTGCCATTTTCTCCTCCAGGGGAATCTTCTCAACCCAGAGCTCAAACTCAAGTCTCCTGTGTTTCCTGCACTACCGGCGTATTCTTTACTGCTTGAGTCATCTGGGAAGACTGCATAAACCAAACGGATAGTCATAAAACTTCAGGGCTGGAAATGAACTTAGATGTCCCTTTGCAAGTCACTGCCACATTAGTGGCACCCCACTCCAGTACTCTTGCCTGGAAAATCCCGTGGACAGTGCAGCCTGGTAGGCTGCAGTCCGTGGGGTCGCGAAGAGTCAGACGTGACTGAGCAACTTCACTTTCACTTTTCACTTTCATGCATTGGAGAAGGAAACGGCAACCCACTCCAGTGTTCTTGCCTGGGGAATCCCAGGGATGGGGGAGCCTGGTGGGCTCCCGTCTATGGGGTCGCACAGTTGGACATGACTGAAGCGACTTGGCAGCAGCAGCCACATTAATGAATCCAGCTGTCCATCCTAGGCTTCATCTTCCTTGACCTGTCCAGTGGCACGGTCTTCACTTGACTTCTGGGCCCTCTGTGTCCTGGTTGTCCTCCCATCTTACTTCGATTCTCCTGCTTTGACTGGCTCNGGGGGAGCCTGGTGGGCTCCCGTCTATGGGGTCGCACAGTTGGACATGACTGAAGCGACTTGGCAGCAGCAGCCACATTAATGAATCCAGCTGTCCATCCTAGGCTTCATCTTCCTTGACCTGTCCAGTGGCACGGTCTTCACTTGACTTCTGGGCCCTCTGTGTCCTGGTTGTCCTCCCATCTTACTTCGATTCTCCTGCTTTGACTGGCTCCTGCCCCTCACACTGACTTTCATGTACTAGAGTGCCCCAGCTCCCTCACCACTTCCTCTAGGGCTCACTAGGTCTTAGGAGTGTAACCTGAATCTTTGTCTTCAGCTCAGAGGTCTCTACTGAATATCACACTGTATGTCCAGTTGCACCTGTCATCTCTGTAAGTGGCTTTTGGCAGGAAAGAGGTTTCTGCAGGAGGCCCCTTTGTCTTGTTATTAAGCTTAAACCAGGTGCCCCCATGATCTACTCAGTCCCGGCCCTAGCACACCTTTCAGATCTTTTAATCACACAATACCTTGTCTAACGTATTGGTTCTTCCCTTAGATCAAAGAAGAGAAATGAAGAACAAGTAATTAACAGATGACCAGATCTCTTCCCCAGCTTCCCCTTCAGTAATCTCAGGAATAAACTGTGTAAACAGATAGCATCAGGAGCAGTCCTAGCAGCAGCCTGTACATAGTAAAGGGTGGCAGCCACTCTGATCCCTCATCTCAGTGATTCACTGAGATTACTTCCCTCTTTCCTTTTAAAAACTTTCATGGCCAGACTTCCCGAGTGGCTCAGTGGTAAAGAATCTGCTTGCCAGTGCAGGAGACACGAGCTGGATCCTCCAGGAAGATCCCATGTGCCTTGGAGCAACTAAGCCCATGCACCACAATTACTGAGCCTGTGCTCTAGAGCCTGGGAGCTGCAACTACTGAAGCCCCGTGTGCTCCAGAGCCTGCCGCAAGAGAAGCCACTGGAATGAGAAACCCTGGAACCACACCTAGAGAGTAGCCCCTGCTCACTGCAATGAGAAAAAATCTTGCAGAGCAACAAAGATCCTCCACAGCCAAAAATGAGTAAATAAAATTATTAAAAAATAAAACAACTTTCATGGCTGAGCAAAATCTTCAGAGGTGGTATATGGGGTACACTGAGCCCACCATCTCTAGATTGCCTGCATTCTGATTAAAGGCAACTTTCCTTTCTACCTACATTTGTCTCTCTTAAACATGTATTTATTCTTTTTATGGCTGCACAGCTTCGGGATCTTAGTTTCCTGACCAGAGATTGAACCCATGCCCTCAGCAGTGAAAGGGACAGAGTCCTAACCACTGATCCCCAGGGGATTCCCTCAGTCATCGATTTTTGAGCAGCAGCAGCCGGACTTGAGTTCAGGAACATCTCCAGGCAGTCTGATGGGCACCTCTGACTTCCACCTGGCATGTAGCTGCTGGTTGGTCCCCGACCTTCCTTGAAGCACTTTCTCACAGCTTTCCTCATCTCAGTCAGTGCAGCTCTTTTCTTCCAGATACTGTGGCCAAAACAGTTGGCGCTGATCTTGACTCCTTTTTTCCCCTCACACCATGTCACATCAGCAAATCTCTCTGTCCACCTTCGCACCATCTCTGAAAGTCAAGCACCCCTCACCTCCTTCATTGTAATACCCTGGTCCAGCCCACTATGGATGCCCGCTGGATGAAGGCCTGGGCATCAACTTCCTTTTGGGGGGTTTTTCAGTCTGTTTTCAGTATAGCAGGGATCCTTTGAAAATGTAAACCCACCAGGGATTCCCTGGAAGTCCAGTGGTTAGGAGTCAGCACTTCTACTGCCNACTATGGATGCCCGCTGGATGAAGGCCTGGGCATCAACTTCCTTTTGGGGGGTTTTTCAGTCTGTTTTCAGTATAGCAGGGATCCTTTGAAAATGTAAACCCACCAGGGATTCCCTGGAAGTCCAGTGGTTAGGAGTCAGCACTTCTACTGCCTTGCCAGGGTTCAATCCCTGGTTTGGGAGCTAACATCCTGCAAGCTGTGCCACACAGCCACCCACCACCACCCTCCCCCACCAAATGTAAATTCACTAGTGCTCTGAGGACCTGCCCCATCTGGTATCACTTTCCTCCCCTCTCATTCCTCCCACTGCCCTCTTTTGTCAACTCTGTGCCAGTACACTGGTCTCTTTTTAAAATTTAATTATTTAGGGCTACACTGAGTCTTCATGCTTTGTGCAGGCTTTCTCTAGTTGTGACAGTGGGGACTATCTCGTTGAGTTAATGAAACAGATAAGATGTACCAGCATTGTTTCAATCACTGGGGTATAACCATTACTAGGACAAAGCTCCTACCCTTAGGAATACTGGTACTTGGGATGGGCTGTTGAAGCTGAAGCTCCAGTACTTTGGTCACCTGATGCCAAGAGTTGATTCATTGGAAAAGACCCTGATGCTGGGAAAGATTGAGGGTAGGAGAAGGGGGCGACAGAGGATGAGGTGGTTGGATGGCATCACCAACTCTATGGACATGAGTTTGAGCAAGCTCTGGGAGATGGTGAAGGACAGGGAAGCCTGGAGTGCTGCAGCCCATGGGGTTGCAAAGAAATGACTTAGCAACTCAGCAACAACGAACAGACAACGAAGAGGAAACAAACGAGGCTTCTTTTTTCCAGAAACTGGGCAGCTTCCTGGGGAGGCAGCACCCAAAGAGGACGAGGAGGGAGCACTTCTCCAGCTGAGGGACATGGCTGGTGGGGTGGAGCCCAGTGAGCAATTGAACAGGATGGGACAGATGGATGTTTCACTCGGAACAATTCGAACTTTTGTACCTTTTGCATGTAGTACCTATTCAGGCAATAACTTAAATTGAAAAAAATGAAAGGAAAAAGTCACCAGAAAACCTTAAATAATGAGCTAGGTGAGTAACATGCCTTTATATGGCTGATTCTACATTAACATTAAATCACATAACTAGCTATGTATAAACATGCAAGGTAGGAAACACTTCTACAATTTGCATTTACTAAGCAACTTGCTTGCATTTTTAATTGTACCAGACAGGCATTGGCAGTCTTTTTTTTTTTTTTTTTAAAGCTAATTAGAAAAAAGCCACAATATTTATCATCTAGCTAAGTGTTAAAGCAGAAATAGAAGAAAAATTGACACCTTCCTTCAGAAGAAAAAATTCATCAGTGATGATCCTGTATCCCTGCCAAAAACCATCTGAATAGTTTCTCTCTTGGACGGACAACTCAGATTGTTCCCTTGGTTTCTCGTGCAAAAGCTGTGCTTCTTCCCTTGAGCCAAGGCCACAGCTCTTCCCTCTGGTGCTCAAGTCATAGGAGAACCTGTGACTGGAGCCACCAGAGATCAGCAGCGTCGCTCAGGGCACATTTGCTGCGGAAACTATGTTTGGCAAGTATCAAATGTCTGAACTTCTTTTCCTGGGCAGTGTAGGGTTGACAGCGCTTATTCACAACAGGGGAAATTCTAAACTTGGCCACTTATGAGCACAAAAATGTAACTTCCATAACACAGAACACATTTCCTTCTGTCAGCACACACAGAAGCAGAGCAGGCCACCCAGATACTTGCTGAGCAATTTGCTTCTAAAACAGATTGCTTCCTGAGTCGGGAGAAATTTGTAGATAAGCATGTGAAATATTCTCTGGATCAATGGAGCAGAAACTGAAGCCCTGACTTCCCAATTATGTTTTATTTCTGTTTTTGTTCCTAAGAGGAAAATGGCCAGAAATATAACACCTAGATAGAACTTGAAAATAATTTCAACATGTTGAGATTTACTAATTGAAATAGAAAAATGTCCCAGGGAATTTCCTGGTGGTCCAGTGGTTAAGATTCTGAGCTTTCACTGCCAAGGGCCTGTAAAACAGGGTTCAATTCCTGTTTGAAAAACAGACTCTGTAAGCTGCATGGTGCAAAAAAAAGAAAGCCCTAATCTATTTTGTGCTTTTAATTTGGGCCTCATGAATAAAAACCTAAATGAGCACAGAGTGTGAACAACAGGAAGTACTTTGAATAGAATGGGCTGAAGATTGTGTTTACAGTGATGGCAGCAGTAAAGCTAAGTTCTCCTGTATGAACTTTTCTTTTTAAATACAGCCACCTAATTCTAATACACACTGGGGAACACCAAATTATAAAACCATTTTCCCATATTTATTGCCCAATGACCCTAAGTGATGCTTATTCATAACTACATGCAACTTCATAAGCTAGAAACTATCATGGTTCATTTCATCAGTATGCTGTATTACTGGTTATCTGACATCCTTTTCCAAGTATGTTTTTAACAATAGCCAATTACCCAAAGGATGTTACTAAGCACCCAGTTGCTTAAGAGTCATTTCACAGTGGCAGTTTCTATCTTTAGTTGTCTAGAAATTGGTGCTGTGTAGGGGGAGGGGTGTAAAAAGATGCTTCTCAAGGAGGTCGTTTCTTTTAAATTGAAATGTAGTTGATTTACAACGTTGTGTTAATTCCATTCATACAACAGTGACTCAGTTACACATATATATATATATTTTTTTAACATTAATTCCCATTAAGGTTTATCAGGATATTGAATAGTTCCCAGTACTATTCAGTAGGACCTTGTTGTTAACCCATTATATAGTTTTTAGAATAGTAGTTTTTCTCAGGGAAGTCATGTTTAAAAAATAATTAGGGTATAAACCCCTTTAATAATTTTGCATTTTGCTAGCTCCTTAAATTAATGGAGGCCTGTAGATCTAAAGTGCCTTGGATCTACTGCCATCTAGTGTTAGGTTGCTGACAGCTACTTCAAAACTGAGCTCCGAAGAATGGAACTTTTCACCTCCTCCCACGCCTGCCCCAGTGCCCCACTTCTGCCTCCATTCCAGAGTCACCAGCTCATGTCAGCACAAGGCTTTTGCATCTTTCCTTTTTTCCACTGTCACTAACAATCTAGCTTTCATGCCCATCTTGTTGGAAGGACATCAAAAGAAGTCAGTTGAATTGGCTCACCATATGCTACTTCTGGGGAAGTTCTTTAAGCTCTCTGGGCTTCAGTCTCCTCATCATTCAGACAGGAACAGAAGTGTCTAACTTCATAGGTTGTCCTGATTAAATGAGCTAATACACATGCAAGGATTTAATAAATGTTCATTATCATCACACATCTATCATGCATGAGTCCTTAATGGAAACACAAGTATTTAAAATAGTCTGGGGATTTCCCTGGAGGTCCAGTTAAGTTAGGACTCAGCACTTTTCACTGCAGTAGCCGAGTCCAACCCCTGGTCAGGGAAATAAGATGCCACAGAGCTGAAAAAAGGAAACAGCTTGTATTATTTTTCATTTTATTATCAGAAGGCAGAAACTGGGTTCCATAAGACAATTCAGGCTGCTTGTTTTTCAGAGGTCCATTCTGGATAAAAAGTCCTTTGCAAATATTTGTACCCAGGTTATAGCTTCTCCTTTTTTTAAAAAAATTGAAGTTACAAAGTTAGTTTCAGGTGTACAGCAAAGTGATTCAGTTTATATGTGTATTTATTTTCATATTTTCATTATGGGTTATTATAAGATATTGAGTACACCTTCCTGTGCTATATAACAGGTTCATGTTTGTTATCTGTTTCATTATAGAGCAGTGTCTATGTTAATCCCAAACTCCTAAATTATTTATGCTCATCCTTAACTGTGTTTTTTTAGCTGCATGGGCAGCTTGCAAGATCCCTACCAGGGAACTTCCTGAAACTCTCTTCTCAATTTTTTTCAACTATTTAAAAATGTAAAACAAAACCCTGCAGCGGGTTGTATTGGACAGCAGGGTAACTGGTCGCTTTGAGGGCCACAGGATGACCCATGATGTAGTTGTTTGGGCCTTGTGATTTTTTCTATCAGTTCAGTTCAGTTCAGTTGCTCAGTCGTGTCCGACTCTTTGCGACCCCATGAATGGCAGCACGCCAGGCCTCCCTGTCCAGCACCAACTCCCGGAGTTCACTCAGAATCATGCGCATCGAGTCAGTGATGCCATCCAGCCATCTCATCCTCTGTCATCCCCTTTTCCTCCTGCCCCAATCCCTCCCAGCATCAGAGTCTTTTCCAATGAGTCAACTCTTGGCATGAGGTGGCCAAGGTACTGGAGTTTCAGCTTTAGCATCATTCCTTCCCAAGAAATCCCAGGGCTGATCTCCTTCATAGGAAGTGCGAATTACTTGTATAGACTCATCACACTTGTGGGCTGAGAGCAGCCACGGGCATCACTGCACAGGGGACAGAAGCCCTGCTGTGCCTACCTGTGTCAGTAGCCTTTCCATACTGCGGTGAGACCCATGATCCATCAGCCACGGTTACAACTTCTAGACTCTTGATTTTCTCCCTACAAAATCTGAGGATCAACCCCACACTACTTTGACAAGTGCTCCTAATATAGTCCCCAGGAAAATGTCAACTTCAACTCAATTTTTTGCCATGATATATGCTAAAAATCACTCTCCTCATTCAGCTTCAGGGTACATCAAAAAACTCCTCACACATCAAGTGATGATGATCAGTACCACGCTGGAAGAGGACTGTCTGGGCAGTAGGTCAGGAAATGGAAATAATAAAAATCTGTCAGGCTGCATTGATAAGCTTACCTGGTGCTTTCCCAGAAACGGAACCAGGTAAGATTTCTAGATCCACAAATTCAGATATGGTTCAAAGAGGTAGGCAGTTCTGTTACTCATTCAATTTAATTAAACACAATGAACCTATGCAGTCTGTATAGGGACTAATCTAGAGCTAAGATGTTCTTTGTATGTTTTGGGGTGCACTGTGGGCTTTCTCTAGTTGCAGTGAGCAGGGGCTGGTCTCAGGTTGCAGGGCACAGGCTTCTCACCGCAGTGGCTTCTCTTGTTGCGGACAATGGGCTCTAGGTGTGCAGGTTTAGCTGCTGTGTGGCATGTAGAATCTTGGGGACCAGGGATGAACCTGTGTCCCTTGCACCGACTGGCAAATTCTTAACCACTGGACCACCAGGAAAGTCCTTATGCTCTCTGTGTATTAAAACTGATTCACCTAGGTCAGTATTATCATCATATTTAATAAATATGAGAAAATGTTTGGTGGTAATGAACCCTTTTAATGAAACTGAATTAGCTGATCCCTTGTGGCTCAGCTGGTAATGAATCTACCTGCAATGCAGAAGACCTGGGTTCGATCCCTGGGTTGGGAAGATCTCCTGGAAGAAGGGAAAGGCCACCTGCTCCAGTATTCTGTCCTGGAGAATTCCATGGACTGTATTGTATTAGTCCTTGGGGTCGCAAAGAGTCCGACACAACTCAAGAGACTTTTACTTCACTTCAAAAGGCAAAACACAACAATTTTTTACTTCAGGATATCCAAGTTCCCCTTGCATACAAAAAAAAAAAANCGTTTCCGGTTGTCACAAGTGGGGTTACCACAGATGCTACTGGGTGAAGGCCAGCAACGCTGCCCACACCTCACAGGGCACAGGACAGCCCCACAGCGTGGAAAATTAACCTGTTCCCAATGTCAAAAGCACCAAGGCTGGGGAAAAATCTGCATTAAAGAAGCACTGAATTTGTACTGTTTGGAATTTAGCTATTTGTATGAATTGCTAGTTTTTGTTTACTTCAGCGAACAGGTATCTTCCTTGAACTTTATAACCCTGATAATTAAAATGAAATAGAATGTTAGTGACAAACAACACGGCTCAGTAAAGATTCAGATAAAAACTCTTGAAAAAAGTCTTGGGAATTCCCTGAGGGTCCAATGTTAGGACTCTGTGCTTTCGCTGGACAGGACATGGGTTATGTACCTGGTTGGGGAATTAAGGGCCCAGAAACAGTGCAGACAGCTAAAAAAAAGAAAAAAATTAAAAATATAAAAATTATTATTTTTTTTTTCAAAAGGCAAAACACAACAATTTTTTATTTCAGGATATCCAAGTTCCCCTTGCATACAAAAAAAAAACCAGAAAAAGTTTATCTGGTAGTCACTACACGAATCTTGAAACCAAATTCCTGATTGATGATACTGATACAAGATGGTAGTTATTAACTAATCCATGCCAGGCCACAACAAACTAATTTAACGTTGGTAAAAATGATCGTATATACATGAGTCTCTATTAGTACTGATACCTCCTTCTCATTCCCCATAGAATCTGACTTCTAGTTTCAGCCATTTGATGGGTTAAATGTGCTTGGTCTAACAGAGAACTATTTTGATGGTCAAGCAAGATTTTATCTGATGATAACAACAAAGGTTACAGTTTAGTATTTAAACCAGCAGTTAACAGTGATCTTCTCTCCAGGCAGAGTAACTGAAAGCAACTGTGAAAACCGCAAAGAAAACTAGAGACAGGACAAGAGGCAGTGGGAGCCTGGCTGCTGTACACTGGTGAGCACGCCCGCGTCTCAGCCAGGGCAGGGAAGCCAGAATCCCTGATGCTTTCCTCAGCGACTTGAATTGACAGCTTTTTCCCAACTATCTTGTTACTGGTTGCATTCTACTATATCTAGTTAAATATACAGAATTAGTCTTCATAATAAAATCATCTTTTCAGAAGAACTATACACAATACCCTAAAAAAAAAAAATCACTGTGTTTTCTTCGTCTTTTTTTCTTTGAACTTGCAGGTGGTTGAGTCTTCTGTGTTTCTTCTTTTACACCAGATACGGGCTGTTTGAAAACTATTTCATTATCTTTATCATCATCATTCATTTTAGCCACTTCAGATTTTCGTTTCTCCAAAAATGTTGGTGCATAGACTGGTGTGGGACCCTGGCTACCCACAGCCTTCTCAGGAGTCTTAGGAGTGACTGAAGCGGCTTTCTTTTTCTTATGTGAAGCCTGGTGCTTTCTGGAATTTCGAGGACCAGTGTTTGAAGCATTTTCCTCACTTTTATGTAATACCTTAACCAATGAAGGGAAATCACAATCAGNGCATAGACTGGTGTGGGACCCTGGCTACCCACAGCCTTCTCAGGAGTCTTAGGAGTGACTGAAGCGGCTTTCTTTTTCTTATGTGAAGCCTGGTGCTTTCTGGAATTTCGAGGACCAGTGTTTGAAGCATTTTCCTCACTTTTATGTAATACCTTAACCAATGAAGGGAAATCACAATCAGTCCCCTTTTTAGCCAATCTCTTTCTGAGTAATTTTTCCTTCTTTTTAAACCGCTCCTCCGTCCATAGCTTTTGAACAAGTGACCGATTCTGATTGTACCGTTTCACTGCTGGATATGATGGCCTTTTAAATGGCATATGCCACTCTCTAGAAAGTTCTTCGTGTACGTTTTCAGGTGGTATAAAATGACACTTCAAGACTCTTTCGCCAAAAAGGCAGTTGTTCATTGTTTCGGCCGCTATTTTGGCAACATCTTCAGATTCGAACTCCACAAAGCTGTAGCCTTTGCTATTTCCAGGCTTTTTACTCCTGGACAGTCTGAATCTTGTAACAGCGCCAAACTGGGAAAAATACGCTGGGATCCAGGTCTCATAAAGGGATGGTGGCAAGTGGCCCACGCAGATTACTCCAGAAGTAGGTTTTCGTTTCTCCTGTTGCTTGGTCGCACGCTGACGAACCTAAGCCGCTTACTTTTCAAAATTTGGCACCCCCCTGCGGGTTTAGGGACAGGAGCGGCTTTGCCGGGCCAACGAACGCCGCCATCTCGCCAACTCGTAAGCAGACGAGACCCACCAAAAATTATTTTTAAAACTCTCACAAAGTAGACAATAGTTTTAAAAAGATAGAGCCCGAATTTTAAAAATCAGTTACTGATTCTGAAGGAGTCAAACAGAAAACTGCCGCTGATGCCAGGTTTCAGTTCATCTGCAAATAAATAACAAAGTCCCTACAGGCTCCACGCTAACCTCCGGAACCAAGGAAAGGACACCCACCAAAGTCAAGAGCAGAATTAGGCAACTGTATCCTCCTCTCAAACATATGTAATTGCATCAGTGTATATATATTTAACTTATATGCAGAGAACATCATGACAAACGCTGGGCTGGAGGAAGCACAAGCTGGAATCAAGATTGCTGGGAGAAATATCAATAACCTCAGATANAGCTGAAGCTCCAGTACTTTGGCCACCTCATGCGAAGAGTTGACTCATTGGAAAAGACTGTGATGCTGGGAGGGATTGGGGGCAGGAGGAGAAGGGGACGACAGAGGATGAGATGGCTGGATGGCATCACTGACTCGATGGGCGTGAGTCTGAGTGAACTCCTGGAGTTTGTGATGGACAGGGAGGCCTGGTGTGCTGCGATTCATGGAGATGCAAAGAGTCGGACATGCCTGAGTGACTGAACTGAACTGATGATACGGTGACATTTTTACAGTACTTTGTGTATCAGGCATTTTTCTAAGAATCTTATACTCATTACCTCATTTAAGCTTTGATTCAATACTCCTGAGAGGCTGGTGCAATTCTGCTCATATTTTACAAATCAGAAAGCAAGCATGCAGGTTATAGAATTTGCCCAGAGTCACACAACCAATAAGGTGTAGAGGTCCAGCCTCACACTTCAGTTCATGAACCCCTGGCTTAGTAGTTACAGGATAAAAGGAACTTACTAGGATTGCCAATTTAATTTGAGGACTTGAGGCAATTATCTTAAAAAAAAAAAAAATTTAAAATACACATTCACAGGAAAACTAATTTTGTTCTCCATCTGCTTCAGGTTCTAGACCTTATCCAATCCTTTTCTGGAATGAAGTGTATGATAAGCAATAACATGCAAACATGCTGCAAAACCTGTCAAGGATGCTATGCTTTTGGAAAATAAAACAATCTAATTCAATACAAAAACCTTACCTTTTTACTCCTGGACAGTCTGAATCTTGTAACAGTGCCAAATTGGGAAAAATACGCTCNTTTCTGGAATGAAGTGTATGATAAGCAATAACATGCAAACATGCTGCAAAACCTGTCAAGGATGCTATGCTTTTGGAAAATAAAACAATCTAATTCAATACAAAAACCTTACCTTTTTACTCCTGGACAGTCTGAATCTTGTAACAGTGCCAAATTGGGAAAAATACGCTCGGATCTGGGTCTCATAAAGGGATGGTGGCAAGTGGCCCACGTAGATTACTCCAGAAGTAGGTTTTCGTTTCTCCTGTTGCTGAAAACATAAAGACCAGGGAAATATAGATATATGTCTTTTTTTAATTAGAAAAATCACACTGCAACAAAACTTGTGAAACTCTGCTCTTAGATTAAGACAAGAGCTCAAGAACCTACCCTGCATTTCCACTTGCCACAACAGAAACTATAAAGAATTAGCTGTTTAGATATAGTGAAGAGACTTACGGTTGCCAAGAGGGGAGAGGGATGGGGGAGGTGGTGGGAGTTTGGGGTTAGCAGATGCAAACTATTATATAGAAAATGGATAAACAACAAGGTCCTACTGTATAGCACAGGGAACTACATTCAACACCCCAGGAGAGATTAACACAACACTGTAAATCAACTATACTTGATGAAATTAATAAAAAAAAAAAAGGGTGTCCCCACGAGGACAATCGCGAAGCAGTAGCCTGTCTTCTCAGCTTCCCTCTCCAAGCACAAATACTCAGTAAATACACGCTGAATTAACAGATTAAAATCTTCTGGCCTAAGAACTCTAACAGACATACCCTTCAATACTGTTTGCAGATCACCGTTTACTCGCACCCAAGTAAAGAAACAATTTTAAGACGTCAGTAAACCTTCACGAAGCCTACTAACCTTTTAGTATCTCTGCCCTTAAGCCCCTGCCTCTGGTAATACAGACTTTTAAGCTTTCCCATGTACATTTTATGATAAAACCTTGGGCAAACATTATTGAACTTGATATCAGGGCCCCCAAGCAGCAAATAGAACTTGGGTAATACTGTCTTTTACGAATTCCAAAACCACTAACCAGGCAAACAAACCTCCCCAGTTTGGGGGCCCAGACGAAGTAGGACTGCAGCTGATCCGCGGGACGAAGGCCGACCTAACAGCTGGCTCTCCTTTCTTCGAGTATCCCCGCGATACCCACTCTTTACCTTACCTCCATAAGGACCCTAAAGCCCGCGCGGCCCAAAGCCGACACTTCTCAGTCCTCCCGAGGAAACCTCGGCCCGCAAGCTCTTGAGGTCGGGGTCCGAGCTGGGTGACGCTGGACGAAGCACAGGCTTGCTGAGGCCGAGGTGCGCGGGCGGGACCCCCAGACCCGGTCCGCTACCTCCCCTCGAGGTCGGGTCCGCGCCGGCCGCTCACCTTGGTCGCACGCCGACGAACCTGAGCCACTTCCTTTTTAAATTTGGCATCCTCCTGCGGGTTTAGGGACAGGAGCAGCTTTGCCGGGCCATCGAACGCCGCCATTTCGCCAACTCGTAAGCAGACGAAACCCACGCGGTACACCCGGAAAAGCCAGACCCTCTGCTTCCCCAAACCGGAAGGGAGGGCGGGGCTTGTGGCACGGCTCCGGGGCGGAGCCTGGGTGGACGGCGCCGGGGCGGAGCCTAGCGCGGGGGCGAGGCATAGGGCGCGGCGCAGCGCGGTGAAAGGGCTCAAGGGGCTTCTCCTGGCAGGTGTCGTTTGGCACATTCAGGGTTGCCTCCGTTTGGAGGTGCTCGTTCGCCTGGCTGCTCAATATTTAGATATTCTGCCTGACAGTAATTCTACCTGCCAGCGAGGTCAGCTCTGTGTCCAGGAGCTCTCCTTGGGAAGGCTCTTCTAAGCTGAACTGATGCTTTAGCAAGGGCGTCGTCTTCTGTTGCCTACAGGAGATGGCTTTCACTCCTTGCGTTGTTGCAGGGCTGGCCTCTTGGCTGTTCTCAAAATTAGATGTTTGATGTGTGAGTCAGATACTGGTCTAGAATACAGAGCAGGTTCTACGGTTCCCTGAGGGTCCCTTCGGGGGGTGGGG
>SJYA01000303.1:87216-215711 GCA_006410615.1 Neotragus moschatus | reverse complement strand
GGTAATACTGTCTTTTACGAATTCCAAAACCACTAACCAGGCAAACAAACCTCCCCAGTTTGGGGGCCCAGACGAAGTAGGACTGCAGCTGATCCGCGGGACGAAGGCCGACCTAACAGCTGGCTCTCCTTTCTTCGAGTATCCCCGCGATACCCACTCTTTACCTTACCTCCATAAGGACCCTAAAGCCCGCGCGGCCCAAAGCCGACACTTCTCAGTCCTCCCGAGGAAACCTCGGCCCGCAAGCTCTTGAGGTCGGGGTCCGAGCTGGGTGACGCTGGACGAAGCACAGGCTTGCTGAGGCCGAGGTGCGCGGGCGGGACCCCCAGACCCGGTCCGCTACCTCCCCTCGAGGTCGGGTCCGCGCCGGCCGCTCACCTTGGTCGCACGCCGACGAACCTGAGCCACTTCCTTTTTAAATTTGGCATCCTCCTGCGGGTTTAGGGACAGGAGCAGCTTTGCCGGGCCATCGAACGCCGCCATTTCGCCAACTCGTAAGCAGACGAAACCCACGCGGTACACCCGGAAAAGCCAGACCCTCTGCTTCCCCAAACCGGAAGGGAGGGCGGGGCTTGTGGCACGGCTCCGGGGCGGAGCCTGGGTGGACGGCGCCGGGGCGGAGCCTAGCGCGGGGGCGAGGCATAGGGCGCGGCGCAGCGCGGTGAAAGGGCTCAAGGGGCTTCTCCTGGCAGGTGTCGTTTGGCACATTCAGGGTTGCCTCCGTTTGGAGGTGCTCGTTCGCCTGGCTGCTCAATATTTAGATATTCTGCCTGACAGTAATTCTACCTGCCAGCGAGGTCAGCTCTGTGTCCAGGAGCTCTCCTTGGGAAGGCTCTTCTAAGCTGAACTGATGCTTTAGCAAGGGCGTCGTCTTCTGTTGCCTACAGGAGATGGCTTTCACTCCTTGCGTTGTTGCAGGGCTGGCCTCTTGGCTGTTCTCAAAATTAGATGTTTGATGTGTGAGTCAGATACTGGTCTAGAATACAGAGCAGGTTCTACGGTTCCCTGAGGGTCCCTTCGGGGGGTGGGGTGGGGTGTGTGTGTGTGTGTCTGTGTGTCTGTGTGTGTGTCTGTGTCTATGTGTGTCTGTGTGAATAGCCCCCTTTATTCCTGACTTCTCTCTCAGTTCCTATGGGGAGGGAAAAGGAGGAGCAGAGACGGGAAGACGGCAAACTGACGGTTTTCTTCTGGGAGATCCCCTCTCAGATTTCCCCAACCCGCTCCAGGAATTCCTGGCCTCTAAAGGATCAAGTGTTGACCCAAGTCTTATCAAAATTGAGTGAGCATGTGGAATGCCAGTTCTGATTCCTAGGTTGGGGCAGGGCCTCAGGTTCTGTGTTTCTAACAAGCTCCCAGGTGAGGCCGATGCTCTGTGGATTACACTTTGATTATCAGGAGTAGAGACATGGGGAACTGATCACTGAACTGGGTTGAACTGCTGTCCCCTCAAAAGATATGTTTAAGTCTTCACCTCAACACCGGTGATGCAGACAGGGTTTTTGCTGATGTAATCACGTTCAGATGAGGTTGTTATGGAATAAGGTGGGCCCTAATCCAATGATTTGGAGAAGGAAATGGCAACCCACTCCAGTGTTCTTGCCTGGAGAATCCCAGGGACAGGGGAGCCTGGTGGGCTGCCCTCTATGGGGTTGCCCAGAGTTGGACACAACTGAAGTGACTTAGCAAAAAAAATCCAATGATTAATGTCCTTATAATAAGGAAATTAGGACACACACACACGGAGAATGCCACTTGATGATGGAGGCAGAGACTGGAGAGATGTCATAAACTGAGGAACACCAGGAATTGCTGGAAGGGTAAGGGACTCTTCTTTCCTAGAATCTTCAAGAGAATGGCCCTGCCAAAATCTGGGACTTGGATTTTTAGCCTCCAGAATTGTGGGAGAAGACATTTCTGTTGTTTCCAGCCACCCAGTTTGTGGTCATTTGTAATGGCAGCCTTAAGAAACGAATACAGCTGCCACTTTGGTGCAGCCTGAAATGATGTTCTGAGGAAAACACTTTGATTAATCTTGGGGCTGACTTGACACCTTACAGCAAGGCAGTGGAGGAACTCTTGGATGTTCACAGAAAGCTACCAGGACACCCTCCCCTTGGCCTTTACCTGACCATAGAAGTCTGCCCTTAACTGGGGACAGAGTCTCAGCCCTTGAATCCTCACTGCATCCCAGACCTGTTTCATTTTCCCCTTTCTGAGTTTGAGTCAGTCACAGCGCCTTCAATGACCTATGCTCTGGCCCTGCCAGGGACCATCTCATTCTCTGCCTTTGCTATCTAGAGCCCAGGGATCATTGGAGTTGTGCTCTTCTGGTCAGAGAATCCAGAAACCACTAGAGCCTTGGCCATGTGCCTGGGGAAAAATCCTCCTCTTCTCAGGTGGTACCTCAGTGTTCTCAGCTGTAAATAAGATTTTGGGTGAGATGATTGGTAAGTTTCCTGGGTGGAGGCGGGGGAGTCTGTACTGTTTAGTGGCAGCAGCAACAGTACTAATGATCAGAATGGCAGCTGGCTTTCCACATGCCCAGGTAATAGACTTGGGTTGCCTATATTTGTTTCTTCCTTCCTTCTCTCCTTCTTCTTTCCCTGTTTTCCTCCCTCTCTTCCTTCCTCCTGATTTGCATGTAGAGTGGGGAGGCTACTTGGGTGAGATGGTTCTCACTGAGTTGGACTGTCCCATACACTGCCTTGGCACCTGTCCCCAGCACTCATTGCCAGCACCACCCCACCCAAGTCACTTAACAAGTCACTTAACAACGTGTAACAAATGCCTCCCAGGCACTTCCCCAGACCAAGTGGATTGTTGAGTGAGCTCACTGCAGTTCTTCCCCATCTTTCTCCCCCTCTGTCTTCCCATGCCACCCCTCACTTGGGAAAGAATAGGGGCATGTCTTTCCCATGGTGCCACCATCATCACCTATGGGCTGGGGGCCCAGCACAGCGAGGGCTGCTTGCTGGGATTGATGGCAGGGGTTGGGGGTTGGGGGGTGGATGACAGAGTGGGACCACCTGCAGGGCAAGGCAGGATGTGCTGAGTATCTGGGGAGCTGGACCATGGGAGGAGAGGGCTCTGTGGAGTGGGGCTGAGGGCTGGAGAGGAGACAAGGTGGGTACCGACAAGGTCCAGGGTGCCTGCCCAGCTCTGCCCACTGCTCTGTTCTCCTCCCCTTACATCTCTCTGCCTGATCCCTGTGGGGTCATCCAACACGTCACCCTCGGGATGAGAGCCCAGCTATGTGAGCCCAGCTGCTGCCACTAAAGAGGGCAGACTCCCTCACCCCACCCTTGGCCCTGCCAGACTGCACCTTGCTCAGTTACGGGGCTTCTCATGTGGGACTGAAACACAGTTTTAGGGGAAGAAGTGGGGAGCAATTCTTATCTGTGTCACCAGCTTCAACTGTGCAGCCTCAATGCATGTCACCTGACAAACTAAACATTCAGTCTGCAGACCACTCAGGGCCCCATGTCCTGAGGCTGGAAGGGAAATTTTCTTCCTCTGTCCTGTGGATGTCTGTCACCTGGGGCACACCCTGCCCTATGCTGTGTTTAACGTCATGCACAGGCCCCAAATCCAGATACCAAGTGTGGCAGTGACCCTGGTGAAGCTGGGTGGGCCTCTGGGAGACAGGGGTGGGAAGCATGGAGAGTGGGTGCTGCCCAGAGGGTCCAGATTCCCTGGGAAAACCACTGGGCTGACTCACCAATGCCCTCTTTCATCCCAGGATCCTTTCCAGTCCTTCAGTGAGGGACACCCAAGGTGTCCTGGGTCCTGAAGGGCCTGTAGTCCACATCCTGGTGGCCTGTATTAATCATGTTTGTATTTTCTCTATTTCTGTTTTGACACCTTAACAAGCTTGCTGGCAGTTTGAGATTAGCAGATGCAAACTATTATATATAGAATGGATAGACAACAAAGTCCTACTGTTTAGCACAGGGAACTATATTCAATATCCTGTGATAAACCATAACAGCAAAAAAAATATGAAAAAGAATATATAACTGAGTCACTTTTCTGTGTCCCAGAAACTAACACAAGATGGTAAATCAACTATATTTGATTACAAAATAAATTTTAAAAAAATCCACAAAGCCAGCTGGGTGCATAGGGACTGTTTCTCCCAGGGCTAGCAAAGGCTCAGCCTGGAGCATCTCCTTACCTGAATTTCATGTACAAAGCCAATATTGGTTCCCTGCCCTAGATCATGCCAGGGCCAGGTATGAGGTGACTTGAGACCACTCCTGTAGTCAGAAGCCCACCAGAAGCATTCAGAGTACTCACAGACACAGGCTCTGGCTTGGCTTTCCTTGCTCCTGCTTCTGCCTCCTGAGTAAACCTGGTGCTTCTCATGTGGCCCTGCATGGCATGGTGTGCCCTATCCTCTCAGGAAATGTAAGTAGTAAATTCTTCTTTCAGTGGCACTGGCCTTTCCAGTTGTCACTATGTCACCTCTGTAAATTAAAACCTCATGGGGGCTTCCCTGGTTGCTCAGTGGTAAAGAATCTGCCTGCCGATGCAGGAGACATGGGTTCAATCCCTGGTCTGGGCAGATCTCACATGCCACAGAGCAATGAAGTCCAGGTGCCACAACTATTGAGCCTGTGTTCTAGAGCCCAGGAACAGCAACTATTGAGCCCTCTGGCAGCAACTGCTGAAGCCTGCATGCCCTAGAACCTGTGCACCACAAGAGAAGCCACTATACTGGGAAGCCCACACACTGCAACAAAAAGTAGCCCCTACTCTTTGCAACTAGAACAAAGCCCTTGTAGCACAGCCAAAAATAAATTGGAAAAAAGCCCCAAACCCTCATGGGTACACAGCTCCAGGCCCATCTCGTTTTTCTCTCTTTGCATTGACTCCCTAACCCTTTCTCCTGTTCTCAGACTGCAGGCCACAGCTCCCAACCATGCTTCTTTCTGGCCTCTCTTGCCCTTCAAAGAACCTTGCAGACATGCACCACCCATCACACTGTCCTCAGTACTATTAAAAGAGGTATAATTTCACCCTTAAATTAGCCCCAAATGTCACAGTGTTAATATTCACACTGGGGAGAGTGCAGGCAAACTGGCTGCTTCAGGCCCTGGTGGGCACGGGAATGGAAATTAGCTCAATGTCTTTGAAAAGTGATTTGACAAAATATGTCAAGAATTTTAAAAAGAGGACTTAACAAAAGAATGATCTTATTAAATTCTGACTTTCAGTTTTTCTTATTGAAGTATAGTTGACTTATATTAATTGCAAGTATATAATTTAGTAATTTGGTANTTCAGGCCCTGGTGGGCACGGGAATGGAAATTAGCTCAATGTCTTTGAAAAGTGATTTGACAAAATATGTCAAGAATTTTAAAAAGAGGACTTAACAAAAGAATGATCTTATTAAATTCTGACTTTCAGTTTTTCTTATTGAAGTATAGTTGACTTATATTAATTGCAAGTATATAATTTAGTAATTTGGTAATTTTATAGATATCATCCATATAAAATTATTATAAAACATTGGCTTTTTCGCTGTGCTGTATGTCTGTTAACTTATCTATTTTATAACTTGTAGTTTGTGCTTCTTAAAATCCTGTCTATTTGCCCCTCCCCCACCTCTCAATTATCTTATCATTTATAAGATAAAAATAGTATCAAATTTGCATAAGTATAATGAAGATAAACTATGATCCTTCATGTAAAGTTTTAGAATAACATGTGGGACAAAGCAAACAATAAGTTATTATTTACTTGATATAAGTAATCATTTTAATTCATTTGGAGTGCACCCTACACATACGTATCTGTAGGACTGTTGTTTAGTTGCTAAGTCATGTTGTGTGACTCTTTGCAACCACATGGACCGTAGCTGGCCAGGCTCATCTGTTCATGGGATTCTCCAGGCAAGAATATTGGAGTGGATTGCCATTTCCTGCTCCAATATGTAAGGTACATGTATGGAATTTGGTCAGACAAAAAGTCTTGCTTCAAGGAAGGAGAATGGAGGAAGGTGTTAGTTGAGACAAAGAGAAACTTCACACTTGAAACGCTTAAAAATTCATATAACCTTAGAAAATGCAATACAATCCTACAGGGATGTTAAAAGTACATAGAGAAAATTTTTACTCTTAATCCATCCTGTTATTCCAGTCCTGCATAACTTTTATTTTTCCCGAGTATTTTTTGCAGAGACGAAATGTTTTGCCAAAGATTGGAATCTGCATACCCTTCAGGACTGAAGCATCTTCCTGCTAACTGCTGTAGGACAAAACACCTTGTACAGTCAGCCCTCTGAATCTGTGGTTCCACAGGGCCAGACTTAACCAACCTAGAGAGAAAATACTGAATTCCAGAGTTATGAAAAGTAAAACTTTAACTTTCTGTGTACTGGGAACTATTTACATATTATTTATAAACAACCATTTACATAACACATTATATTAGATATTAGAAGTAACCTCAGTAACCTCAGATACAGCAGATGACACCACCCTTATGGCAGAAAGTGAAGAGGAACTGAAGAGCCTCTTGANCCCGGCCCTCCTCCGTCGCTCTGATTCGAGCGGTGGGGAAGCCTCCGGGGGTGGGTTCCTACCCTTCTCCTTTCGGCTTAGGGCACCTCCTTGACCCCGACCCCGATTCTGCTGCCAGTCTTGGTTCCCGGTGTTCCGGGCTCGGCTCTTCGGCATCACCTAGTTCATTTGGGTGTCAGTTTTTTCTCATTTTTAGTTCATCTTTATGTCAACCCTCAGCGCGTGGGACTCAGACAACATGTGTTTCTTGTGTGGGTTATTGGTGTCTTAAAAGCACGTGTGGCCATTTCTTTTTAAAACTCTATGGCTTCTCATTTTACGTAGGATAAAAATCCAGACTCAACTGTGGCCCACGGGTCTCTCCAGTCTCTTTTTACTCTTGTTGTATGTTATGGTCACGCTACCTCCCCTTTTATTCCTCCAGTTCCCCAAATAGCGTCCTGCCTCGGGACTTTTGCAAGCACTGCTTGCTTTTCCTGGTATGCGTTTCTTTTCCACTCTTTTTTTCTGGTCATCTTCTTGACCTCACAATCAAAAAGATCTTTTTCCTGTTACGTTTACTTACAGTAGCGCATTAATTTGTGCGGTCGTTACTTTTTAAACACCTTCCGCTTGACACAACTGCAGGAAAGAAGGGACCATTTGCTTGGTTCCCTAGTAATACAAGTGCTCAGTGAATATTTGCAAAATGAATGAATGAAAAATACTCAGTCCTGTGTTTTTCGTTTTTCTCTTTTTGGTTTATGTCTGGAGACCTCATCTCCTTCAGTGTTCCAGTGGGATATTTGGGGCGAGTGGGTGGCTATTACCGTTTGAAATCTGTATGAAGAATCTCAGGTTTTTTAATGACTTCCTGAAGGTCTCATAGAGAAGGTAGAAAAGTCAGAATTCAGTTCTGAATAAATCTTGTGCACCGTTTATATCATTGTAAAGGTTGATAGTGTTTGAAATGTACGTGAAGGTGTCATATATCAAATATACTATTTAGTATATTTGGTTTGAGGCTATGATAATATACTTATGTTGAATTTATTTGATATTTTGATCTAATTCTTTCTAGGAAATCCGAAAAGTTGTACAGAGTTTAGAACAAACAGCTCGAGAGATTTTAACTCTACTGCAAGGGGTCCATCAGGGTGCTGGGTTTCAGGACAGTAAGTTCTTTGTTTTGATTTGGAAGGTTTTATCCACTCTGTCAATCTTTCATCTAAAGAGTTAATTTACATTCAGAAGACGTATCAAATCTGTAAGGTTTAACTATGAAAATTGTTCCTCATGTTTCTATGGTGAGTAAAAATTGGAGAAACAAGTAAATTGATCATTTTATAGGTTTACAGAATTCTCTGTATTTTTGTTGATTTTCTGCTTTCACATAGGTTGAATTGGGAATGTTTTCTCTAGTGGTGTAGTTCTACTGATGATAATTGTGGTAATTCCATAGTTTTCTTGTGTCTGTAGCAAGTTTTATTTGGCTTTTTCTTAACACCAATCTTTCAGTCATTGAATATGATTTAATATGTACTTTTAGATAATAAAATGGCCACTGTAAAATGTTATCACAGTGTTTACAGTCAGTCTCTTGAATGGAGATACAGAGTATAAGAAGGTTAGAAATGGAATCTCTGTTGTAAAAGATAACACAGTTAAAAGAAGTGAAATGTGTTTTCAGATTAAGAATTACATCATAACGTAGCTAATTGGTGTCAGGGGCAAGTCATTTTTGTGAGAAATAGGGAGTTGGTCAGCCTGATTGAGAATAATTATAAAGCTGTTAATTAATTTTCTTTTTTTAATTTTTGATCACATCATGTGACATGTGGAATCTTAGTTCCCCAAACAGGGATTGAACCCTTGCACCCTGCAGTGGAAGCATGGAGTCTTAACCACTGAACTTGCAAAGAAGTCCTAAAGCTGCTTTTTGACCAAATATAAGTGCTAAGTGAAGTCGCTCAGTCGTGTCCAACTTTTTGCGACCCCATGGACTGTAGCCTACCAGGCTCCTCCATCTATGGGATTTTCCAGGCAAGAATACTGGAGTGGGTTGCCATTTCCTTCTCCAGGAGATCTTCCCAACCCAGGGATTGAACCTGGGTCCCCGTATTGTAGGCAGACGCTTTACCGTCTGAGCCACCAGTGAAGTCCTTTATCAAATATGGGAGCCTTCAAAATCCAATTTTAGGCATCCTTGGGGGACTGACTAGGAAAGGTGCTTACGGATTAGTTAATTTATAACAGTTTGCCAATGTGTTTCCTGACATACCCCCTTTTAGCAATGTTTTATTGTTTATTTTTCAGTAGGGAAACTAGATATGAAATTTTGAGAGCCAGGTTGATAGCAGAGATGCATGCTCTACATTTGCTCATGAGATTTAAAAAAATTGGTTTATTTCCAGGTAGACTGCATAGATTGTTAAGCAAGAACTGTATTTGAAATTTGGTAAGTCTTTCATTATTTCATTTGACTATCTTTTTGTGATCAGTTCCAAAGAGGTGTTTGAAAGCTCGAGAACATTTTGGTACAGTAAAAACACATCTAACGTCTTTGAAGACCAAGTTTCCTGCTGAACAGTATTACAGGTTTGTAAGACAAGTAGCATCTTATATAACATTCAGTAAAAGAAGGCAAGAGAAAAATTTGTGTGGACTAAATGATTGCTTGGATTTAGGTGACAATCCTTGTACTTGGAAGAAACGGGAAAAGGGACTGTTAATCCTGGTAGTATTTTAATGGTGACAAAATTGCTGTTTTTTTTTCTCCCTTTTACTTTCATAATTTTCTTAAGGAACATGTGTAATTTTTGCAATGAGAAAGTAATTAAAAAGAAAATATGTATTATGTGAAGGTCAAATAGAGAATATTTTTTTAGTTTATTGAAGTTACTTGTAAAGTTGGATGAACTGTATCTATGCTACTAAGAGTATGGAATTAAGTGTCAGTCTATGTGTATAAACTGAATATTGAATTTTGCTGCCAGGTAATATATGCAGGTAATATTTTATGCCATATTTTATTAAATCTACAGAACTATTAGTTTTAAGAAACAATGTTATGTTTTGTGTCATTAGGGAAAAGATTGTTATTAATTATAATTATGAAACATGTAGATTGTTTAATACTTCCTGATTTCACAGGTGTTAAACTGGGAAAAACTGAGTATTGATGAAATATGGTAAACAGGAACCTAAACTTTGTATTTAGACTTGGTTTTTCACTAGAGACAATGTTCTTTTTAGATATGCTAGGGCAAGAAATACTTAAGACAGGTATGTGGGGAGTGGGTAGTGTAACCTCACAAGATTGTTGAAAGATAGGGGCTGGCAAATTACTGTGACCTTTTATATTTTATAGAAATATATTTTAAAGAGTTAACTAAGAAAAGAAAAAAAAAAATAAGAGTGTGACAGAGACTGAATGTGACTCAGAAAGCCTCAGTCTTAGAAAAGGTTTGCTGACCCCTGCTGTAAGGTTAATGACGGACGCTTAGAGATAGGACAGGAGAACTGCCAGGGTCTTTAGAGAGCATAGAGTTTGGAGTTCACATACAGGCTGCCCTCTGGCTGATTTGGCACTCGAAATGCTTCGTTTGACCTAGGTTGTGTTGAAAGATGTTTTGAGTTTGTTGCCACATTTGAAAATCAGGAGCCAGAGCATAAACATCTAGGGGTTATAAAGTTTCTTTTTTCTTTTTCAGTCTCCTAGCTCGGTTAACTACTGTATCCCAATGTTTTAAGGTCACCTGTTTAGTGATGGTAGTTCTTTCTCATGTGTGTGAAGCTGGAGTTTCTTGATACCCTGCATTCAGTTCAGAGTGTAGGACTGAGATGCTGAGGCTGATGTACATTGTAGTTCTCATCAATTTGCATTTGCCAGCATTTATTTTTCTCAGAGCAGCATCATTGTTCACCGATTAAACTTCTAAAGCACAGTTGCTCTTGTCTATAACATTTGGTTGTAAATTTTTGCATTCATCAGAATTGGACTGTGCTTCTTATATATTAAAATTATAATCAATAATTGTTATAAATTTGGCTGGCAAAATTTACACTAAATCCATCTATATATAATACTTAAATGTCATATTGTTCTTAACACATTTTATATTTTGGAGTTTCACATAAGGTTTTATTTGAGAAAGGGTCCCGTGCCGCACATGTTTGGCCGCGACTGTCCTGTGCCCATCTTTCTAACACCTGGTCCCTTGCACTCACTGCAGGTTTCACGAGCACTGGAGGTTTGTGCTGCAGCGCTTGGTCTTCCTGGCAGCGTTTGTTGTGTACTTGGAGTCCGAAACCCTAGTGACCCGAGAAGCAGTTACGGAGATCCTTGGCAGTGAGTGTCCTCTGTCGTGTCCATCCACACGATCAGTTTAATTTTTGGTGGGAGGGGCTTTCTGTTTATGGAAACAAATGAGAACTAAGTGGATAACTGGTTTCTCGGAGAGATGAAAACTAAAAATCTGTAGGGGCTTGCTCTGTGTACTCGGGCGCTTCTTTTAGTTTTTAAGCGTTTTAAGTCTACAGAAAAGTTGAAAGTGAGCACCTGTTTACCCCCACTTCGAGCCTCTGCCTGTTCACATTTTGCCCTGTGCCGTCTCCTCACTTTGTGTTGGGGGCGTGTTTGAACTGTTTGGAAGTTAGGCGTAGATCCCTTGACTTCTCCTTAAATGTTTCATTGCATACCTTCTAAAAGCTATTCTCATGCATAACAGGATACTATTCTTCGTGGTATTACTTTAAGAAAAATGAAACGAAAGATTGAATTTTGCTTGAGACCTCAAAAATTCCACAATGAGGTCTGTTGCCAAGGATATATCCACATTGAAAAGATAGTTTTGAAAGACTCCTTTCTTTACTTTGAGAGAAATTGTACTTGTGTATATGTGTGTGTATTTAAAGCAAATTTTAGGTGTCAGTTATGTTTCCATCGTGACCTTGTCTTTACTGTGTCACATGTTTCAGTTGAGCCTGATCGGGAGAAGGGATTTCACTTGGATGTGGAAGATTATCTCTCGGGAGTTCTCATTCTTGCTAGTGAACTGGTAAGAAACTTAGCGATTTGCCATTTGCTCTTTTTGATCTTTCCACATCATTGTCAGTTTTTTTAAATGGGTACAAAAATTCAGATGTCCCATTCTTTTCTAAGCCATCTGTTGGTCACAGGGTAGTCATTGACTGGGTACTGTGTGTGTTAACGTTTTGTTGGGATGGCAATTCAGACAATGAAGTAGCTTTGCACACTTGTTATTATGCGATTTAAAAAGAGGAGAACACTTCTTCCTTTCAGAGGAGTGGCACAGTATATATTCCTGGTAACTGTTCCTTGATATAGTTGTTTTGGGAAACAATTAACTATAGAACTTTTACCAGTTGTTATTGTTTTTCTCCCCTTAATTTCTCTCTGAGAAATTGTCCTATAAAAATAAATCAAAAGGAGAAGAAAGCTGTTATAAAGGAGTTCACTCTAACCCTATTTATAGTTGTGAGAAGTCGGGAGACCACAGAAACTCCACCAAAAGGGGAATGATTTCCTAAGTTTTAAGTAATACGGAGCAGTTGTCAAGACTGTAGTTATGTAGTTATGAGGACAGGCCATGTGGCGCACCAGCCTCGTGGCTGTGACTGGAGGAAGAGCCCTGCTGTGATGTTCCGCTTCTCTCCCACAGTCGAGGTTGTCTGTCAACAGCGTGACTGCCGGAGACTACTCCCGGCCCCTGCACATCTCCACCTTCATCAACGAGCTGGATTCCGGCTTCCGCCTCCTCAACCTCAAAAACGATTCCCTGAGGAAGCGCTACGATGGCCTGAAGTACGATGTGAAGAAAGTGGAGGAGGTGGTCTACGACCTCTCCATCCGGGGTTTCAACAAGGAGACGGCAGCAGCCTGCGTGGAGAAGTAGAGGGCTCCCCCCACAAGCCCTGCTGACTCCAGTGGTGCCCACCAGGCCCAGCCCAGCGCCTCCCATGGTAGTTAGGATGTCCCGTCGCTAAACACCGCGCTTCATTTTCTTAACCGGTTGTGTGGTGTGTCAGAGTTGAAACACTTTTTAGGGGGTGACAGAATAGCCTTTACAAAGACAGGTTTTCCTTTGTTGTTTTCAGTGAATCTGCTCTGTAACTCAGTCTACTTCAGTTTTGTCAGAAAACGTACGTGTTGATCTCTTGGTAAAGTTCTTTTCTTGCTTACCCTGATGCTGTCGATGTGCTGATTGAGAACTTCCTTGTCTTGTTTGTGATTCTTCCAGGAGTGATCCTTGGTGTTTTCTATTTCCATATTAGCCATCCATGTCCAGGTGTGGCCTGGATACAGTATAAACACAGGTAGTTAAACGGATGGTTGCCAAGTGAAGGACAACTTATTTTATATTTTCCTTCCTTATTTTAAGCCTTGTGAGTAAATCAGGTGTTGAATTTTTTTTGCAAGGCAAGTATAGCCCCAGGGTTCTATCTCACTGCCATCAAAATGTCAGAGATTAAACTGCAAAGACAAGTTCAACAGGTTATTTTGGGAGAATTTTGTAATAAGGATTGAGGAGCATTATCTGGCTTTGTTTACCAGGTGGGGAGTAGGGGTAGGGTTCTAAAACACCCATTTTCTGATGTTGCCTTAACATTCTGCTCTTGCAGAATGTAACATCTTCTCCACATGCATCTTAAGCATTTCATATGATATATTTCTGAGTGTGAAACCTCTTACCTAATAGCCAGGTAGACCTGTAGGTCTGGGAGTGTGAAGCCACTCAGTCAGTTAATTCTCAACAACCTGACTGGTGATATTCTGAGAGAAGAATGCTGTGCTTTGTCTGATAGAAGGAGAAAACCTTGAATGAAAAGGCAAAAAATAGCTGACTTGGTCCTATTTTTAAGAATAAACAATCCTCTCAGGTTGTTAATTATTCCAGGTTTGGGCAAGTCACATATATCTTACTGGCACAGGGCCTGTCCCCTGCAACTCCCACCCTCCCATCCCCCATTTTCAGGTAGTACTTGCCATGTAACTTGCTGTTGAGTTGAAATTATTAAAGTGGTGACTTAAACCCCAGTATCTTGGAGCTCATTGAAAGGAAGGTGCCAGTGTGTCCAGAATAATAGGAACTACTTAGAAGTGTCACCCTCTCATGCCTAATACGAGTTTAGGCTTCCTGTTTGTAAGTAGGATTTTCGGCATGGGCATTGGAGCTGTTATCAGGCCGAGGTAAGGACTGACCAAATTTTCCATCATGAGGAAAGTAGAAATGAGGCATAAATTGCTGTGCATTGTTGGATTTTAGAACAATTTTCTTGACAGCTCTTTCTGCAAAGAATTTGTGGAAAGAAGAAAGTTGTTGGAGTCGTAAAGTACCTAGGATGGCCATCTAAAATGTGCAGTAATAGCACTGCCTTGATTGAGCGTAAAAGGTTCTGAATTATGCAATCAGACATATGCAGTAAGTTTGATCCTAGTTTTCTTTGCTTCTTTAAGTATTGATTCTGCTTGAGAATGAATAGTAAGGTCCTTGGGAGAAGTTTTGGATTTCAGTTTTCACAAATAGATTTTAAGTGGAGGAGCACATTCTGGTTTTATACACCATTTGGGGATATCAAGTGTTATGTGTGATTATTGTGTTATGTCTGTTGCTGGCTTGTTGTAAAGCAATAAAAACAGTTTCTTTTCTTTTTCGGTCTTTTTGTCACTTAGTGTGTTGCTATGGAAACTCTTCTATGTGGGCAGTAAGTTCTTAGTGTTTTTTTCTTTTTAAATTTTTTTGCCATACCATTTGGCATATAGGAGCCCTGTTCCCTGACCAGGGATAGAACCCACACCCCCTGAGTTGGAAATGTGTAATCTTAGCCATAGGACTACTACAGAAGTCCCAAGTTCTGAATATTTTTGCGGCTGAAGAGCGGGGCAATGAGCACACACTACCCTGTGATAGTTAGAAGTCAACAACACTGAACTGTGTACTGCTAAGTATAGGTAATGCTGGTGTGCGCTCCCCTGGTTGGGAAATAACAGGTATTTTAACTGAAGATGTTGAGAAGCCTTGGCTGTGGTTTCAGGACACCAGGATTGCTTTTTCTAACTTTAGAAAATCGAACAGGTTAGAGAAAATAGAGATTAGTGGATGCTTTCTTTACAGATTTATTTATTTATAAGGAGAAGAAAAGAGCTCCATAAATACTTGACAGGATTTGCCGTGCCTTAAATGAGTGATGCTTCAGTTCAGTTCAGTTGCTCAATTGTGTCCAACTTTGCGACCCCATGATTTGCAGCACGCCAGGCCTCCCTGTCCATCACAAACTCCCAGAGTTCACTCAGACTCGCGTCCATTGAGTCAGTGATGCCACCCAGCCATTTCATTCTCGGTCACCCCCTTCTCCTGCCCCCAGTCCCTCCCAGCATCAGAGTCTTTTCCAGTGAGTCAACTCTTCGCATGAGGTGGCCAAAGTACTGGAGTTTCAGCTTTAGCATCATTCCTTCCAAAGAAATCCCAGGGCTGATCTCCTTCTGAATGGACTGGCTGGATCTCCTTGCAGTCCAAGGGACTCTCAAGAGTCTTCTCCAGCACCACAGTTCAAAAGCATCAATTCTTCGGCGCGCAGCCTTCTTCACAGTCCAACTCTCACATCCATACATGACCACAGGAAAAACCATAGCCTTGACTAGACGGACCTTTGTTGGCAAAGTAATGTCTCTGCTTTTCAATATGCTATCTAGGTTGGTCATAACTTTTCTTCCAAGGAGTAAGCGTCTTTTAATTTCATGGCTGCAGTCACCATCTGCAGTGATTAGGGGAATATAATAAAGAACAAAAACTCCTTTGGCTGTATTTTGAGACCTTCACTTGGCTAAAGAGATGATTTGGATATGGCTCTTTCTGCATTGTTCCATGATTGAGCACTCAGAAGTTACAACTTTCTTCAGCTTTCTTCTTTCTTGTTCTAGACTACACTGTTTGTCCTGGATAGAGCATCACTGTCATGTCTCACACCAAGTAAGATTTTTCCCTGAGCGTGAAATAATTTATTTTCTTTGTATTCATTGTAATAAGCATTAAGAGGGCATATGGAGCTGAGGACAGAGCCCTGGTTACCAGCAAGGGGAGAGGACATGGAGGCAGAGGAAGTGGAGCCCCCGAGAAGATGAAATGGTCAGAGAGGTTGGCACAACAGGGAGAGTGGCTCATCACAGGAGCTAGGGGAGTAAAGTATCTTAGGTTTTCTTAGGTGAGAGATTGAAAATGTACACATTTCACAGCCTGAGCGCCTTGGACTTTGTCGGGCTTGTGACTTTCCTAAGGTTATCCTCCAGATCTCCTGATTTATTTATGACACAACGTGCTTGGGTTCCCCAAAGCGCTCTCCCCATTTCCCTCACACCCAGAGTCCTGAACATCTCAACTGGCTGTTCCGCAGGCACCACAAGTCCATGAGCCTCGTGACTTGGGCGGGGCTGGGTGATGCATTTCCCACTGCAGAGCACGTGCATCTCCCACTCAGGCTCCCCGCCCAGCACAGATTAGCAGGGGGACCCACTCCATGCTGTCCTCACATAGCTCACTGACAGCAGCTGCCAGCTGGACCTTCTGCTAGTTCCTCCGGGAGAGTCTTGTCCAGACATGTGCTCTGGTTTGGAAGTGACATGTCATTTTCTCTCATTCACTGGTTAGAACTGGATGTGCGGCCCTGCTCGTGCCAAGGGGGCCAGGAAATGGAATCCCACCTTTGTAGGATAAGAGGGTGGAGAGGCAGACAGACTGATGAAAACTGTGGGTGCTGTTCAGCTCCTCTTCTTAGATGATAAATAGTAGTGTTTCTGGTCACGTGCATTTCATGGGGCTTGGAAGGGAGAAGAGATGACACAAGGCCACTTGCTGCCTGGTGGGTGACAGACGAGGGTGGGTCATCTGTAGTCGTCCCCTGTTGTTGAAGGTGTTTCCTGTGTGAAGAGGAAGGTGTTTCCTGTGTGCATGTGATTGGGTTTTTGTGTTTTAAATCAAGATGCAGTGAGCTTTAACATCTTCCAAGCACTATGCTAAAAGTTATATTCAGATCACCTCATTTCATCCTCTGAACAACCTTAAGAGGCTGCTACCACATTTTCCCCCATTTGCATGCCTGTGTGCTAAGTTGCTTCAGTTGTGTCTGACTGTGTGACCCTATGGACTGTAGCCCATCAGGCCCCTCTGTCCATGGGATTCTTTAGGCAAGAATGCTGGAGTGGACTGCCATGTCCTCCAAGGGATCTTCCACACCCAGGAATTGAACCCACATCTTTAGCATCTCCTGCACTGCCAGACACGTTCTTTACCACTAGCACTACCTGGGAAACCCTTTTCCTACTTTAGATCTGGAGATGGGGCTCACAGCGGGCAGTTCCCTGAGTTCACCCCTAGAGGAGCTGGCATTCAAATGCAGTTATTCTGCCAGTCTGTGCACATGCACCCTTTCTTCCTTGATGCTCTTGATGGTTACCGTCAGCCCATACCCTGACAAGGCAAAGTCATATCCACAAATCGTTGTGAACACAGTGTGTGTATAGCTTTGGATTATATGTAATTTGTATTAAAATTTCGCATAATATGTAGGAGATTTGGTCTTGCCCTCAAGATTAGGGTCTATTTCAGGGGAAAGGGTGGCTAGAAAATACATTAATAAGATTAATATTCAACTGAGTGTCTAATTAAAAAATTTTGACAGCTTTATTAAAATACATTTCATGTGTAAAATGGACTAATAAGTGAACTATTCAATGATTTGGTTTACCAGGCAGTGCAAAAATGATCATAAATCAGTTTTAGAACATTTTTATCTCCCCAAGATATCCTGTTCCCATTCTCAGCCCCAGGTAGCCACTGGTCTAATTTCTTTCTTTATAAATTTGCCTGTTCTGGATATCTTATTATAAGTGGGATGGTAGTGTATATGGTCCCTCATGTCTTTTCACGTCATGTTAGTAGTTTGTTCCTTTTTATTCCTGAATAGTGTGGATATTCTGGGGCTTCCTAGGTGGCTCAGTGATAAAGTCTGCCTGCCAATGCAGGAGATACTTGTTCGATCTCTGATCCGGGAAGATCCCACATGCCTCAGAGCAACTAAGCCTGTGTGCCTCAACTATGGAGCCTGAGCTCTAGAGCCTGGAAGCCAAAACTACTGAGCCCGCATGTGCAGCTGTTGAAGCCCATGTGTCCTAGATCCTGTGCTCAGCAACAGGAGAAGCCACCAAAGGAAGCCTGTGCACTGCAAGTGGCGAGTAACCCTCGCTCGCCACGCCTGGAGAAAAGCCCTTGCAGCAACAAGGACCTAGCACAGTAAAAAATAAAATAAAAAAATTATATATATATATAAAAAAAACTGCTGATTGGAGCTGATAGATGCTGTGGCCTGGATGCTTTATGTCTCCCCCAAATTCATATGCAGAATCCTAGCCCCCAGTTGAATGATACAGCAAGTCCCCTACGTACAAATGGTGTCTGTTCCTAGAGCATGTTTGTAAGTCTAGCGAAGTTAGTCCGGGTACACAACCAACACAGTCAGCTATGCAATACTGAACTGTAATAGGTTTATAATCATTTTTCACACAAATGCATAAAAAATAAAAAAATTTTTAATCTGACAGTATAGTAGCTTGAAAAGTACAACAGCTGGCATATAGGGGCTGGCATTGAGTGAACAGGCCAGAAGAGTTACTGACTGGAGGAGGGAGAGTTGGGAGATGGTAGAGCTGACTGATCGTCAGCAGCAGGAGACGGAGGAGAAGCTGCAATTTCACTCATGCCTGATGTTGGCACAGATTCTGGGCCTGAATAAAGATACTACACCACTATATCTATACAGTATGATACAGTAAAGTACACAGAAACACACCCACGAGATAGCATGTGACAACGCACACCAGACACATGAACTAACTTACCTGATTGGATGTGTGAATGCAGTTTGAAATCTTTGAAAGTTCACAATTTGAAGGTTTGTATGTAGGGAACTTAACTGTATTTGACGGTGGGGCCTGTGGGAGATGATTAGGTCGTGAGGGTGGAGCCCTCAAGAGTGTTATTAGTGCCGTTGTAAAAGGGACCCCAAGAGCCCTTTTACCCTCTGTTATGTAAGGACACAACCAGAAGACAACTGGCTATGAACCAGGAATCAGACCCTCACCAGACATTGAATCTGCCGGCACCTTGACCTTGGACTTCCCAGCCTCCAGAACTGCCTGATGTCAATTTCTGTTTAAGCCACTCAGCCTATGGTATTTTTGTTACCACATCCTGAATGGACTAAGGCAAGGGAAGAGGAGGTGAAAAGAGTCAAAGGTTCCTGAACTTCTAGAAGAACGAACATGGGAATCTTGGAGGCAGCTTCTGAGGGAAGATGTGAAGTTCAGTTTTGCAAGTGTTGAGTTGATTATGACTTGGACTGGTTGCACAGGGGGGCTGTACTTTTTGGCTTAGAATTTAGGGCCCTGTAGATACAGTAGACGTTTGAATCCTCCTCTCTCTGGAGAAGCTATTGGAAGGGGGCTTCCCTGGTGGCTTAGACCGTAAAGAATCTGCCTGTGATGCAGGAGACCTGGCAATCCCTGAGTCAAGAAGGTCCCCTGGAAAAGGGAATCGATACCCACTCCAGTATTCTTGCCTGGAGAATCCCATGGACAGAGAAGCCTGGCAAGCCGCAGTCCATGGGCGCAAAGAGTTGGACACGACTGAGGAACTAATGCAATCATACTTTTCACTTGGAAAGGGGGAGAGGTGTGGGGAGATCTGCCCTCGGAACTGGCCTGAAGAGCCAGTGTCTGAGGGAGCCAGTGTCTGAGCATAGAGGGTGGCCAGTGTCACTCCCTCTAGTTTGTGTCTATCCAGGCAGGAACAGGGACCAACAGAAATATGATATACATATATTGCTTCTTCCTATTGCCATGGAAATCCTTTACTTACTATAAAGACTTTAGAGATTTTGACTGAAGGGAAACAAAACCGAAAATAAGTAGAATCCCCAGACAAGAAAGTTGGGCATGTTAGTTACTTCCTTTGTCCCATTTCTTTTTTGGCCGCACCATGTGGGTTGTAGTATCTTAGTTCTTCACCTAGGGATAGAAGCTTCACCCCCTGCAGTGGAAGCGCAGAGTCCTAACTACTGGGCTGCCAGGGAAGTCCCTTGGTCATTTCTCCTCCTTATTTACCCTGCCCCTTCATGATCATCTGGTGTCATTAATTAACATTTACCTGCAGCCGTCTGCTCTGGCTAGAGTCCTGCGTTCATCCATTTCAGCTGCGTGTTTTGGTGACAGAAGGCTGGCCTCACCATCTAGACATGCCAGCTGGACCAGCCAGCCAGCTCTGTTCAGGAGTCACTAAAGACTCCTTCAGCCTCCTCTGCCTCGTCCTTGTTGTCAAACCTTCCAGGGATGAACTTTCTGTTCATCCTGAGAATCGAAGTGAAGCCAGAGTATTCTTCATTCTTATATTTTGAGAAATAAAGAGAGCAGGGTGTTTGTTTTTGCTTTCTGGGGAATGACTGCAAGATTGTTTAAATCATTCAGGGGTTGGCTGGCAGAGCAGTCGGTGATTTGGGCCCTTCTATTATAATCAAAAGCTATTTGGTTAGACCTAAAATTGATACAAGACAAATACTCATAGTGTTGAAGACAACTAAGATCAATAAACTTTAAGACTTCATAGGACTTGTCTGGAAGTCCAGTGCTTAGGACACCATGCTGTCAGGGCCTGGGTTCAGTCATTGGTTGGGCAACTAAGATTCCATAGACTGTGAGGTGTGGCCAAAAAAAAGTTAACCTTCAAGTTACCAAAAGGAATAAGAGGATCAGAGGGGGTGGAGCCAGGCTCTCTTCTTCAACTGTGCACAGCAGAGCTTGGCCATCAGCCTTCCCAGGACCAGTCCTGGAGGTGGGTGCCAGGAGGCAGCAGGAGTCCTAGCTGGGCAGCTTGTTTGGCCTGGTGAGCCTTTGGAGCCTTACCTGCAGCCCCCACCCCCTCACAGACAAGGCCACATCTTCATCTTCTTTAACAGAACTGGCTGCATGGGCTGTGGCCTGCCTTGTGTCATCAAGCAGCTTCAACCCTTCCTTCAACTGGAAACAGTCTGGAAAAATGAATACTTCCCAGATACTCTCACCAAAGGAAAACAAAGAGAAGGGAAAAGGACTGGCAGAAACATTATCTGAGCTGACCCCAGAAGAACTTTGCCTTTAATCCTCATATATTTTGTATACATTGGAAGGAAAGAATAGATCATACTGCCTGGCATTCAGTCAGAGCTGACTAGGATTATGCAAACACTTTGAGGAATATGTCAATGTGTAGACCATTGATATTTTATATATTTTGCCCTTTTTTGACTTGTGTTCCTACTGTGATTATAAAAGAAATATGAAAAAAATAAAAAATAAATGTATAATTGCAGAAAATTGAAAAATTACAAAAAGTCTTAAAGATGCATATATATTTTTAAAATCTTAAATGTATGACTGGCCTTAAAAAAACTTGGAGATAAATCCAAATTTTATTATGGATTCTACTATTAACTTTTGATCAGAAGTATTATCCTTTATTTAGTTTTTGGTCATGCTATATGGAATGTGGGATTTTAGTTCCCTGATCATAGATCACGCCCTTGTCTCCTGCAGTAGAAGCATGGAGTCTTAATCACTGGACTGCCAGGGAAGTCCTAGTATTATCCTTTAGCTAATCACCATGTCTGTTTTTTTTCCTGAGGGCCTTCCACAAAGGTGCAGGAGATAAGCTGGTCTCCAGTGCTCACCAAACTCCATGGAAATGTTTAGGTTCTACATTTAAACTGCGTCTGTTCTTCAGTAGCACATTTTACATCATCCCTTTCATACAAATTATTGAAATTCCAGTTGGGAGTATTGAAACAAATACATTGCAGTTGGGTATTCCTATGAAATCAGAAAATAATTTGTCACTTTCTGCTTTGTGAAAGTATTTTTACATTCATTTCATTGTCTGACTTTTATGTTGTCCTGTGATATAGTCTCTGACCCTTCAGGAAACTGTGACCCAGAAAATGAAGGAGAAGATTTTCCCAGGAGTTCTCTCTGTTGTCATTCACTTGCAAACTGGTCTGCTTTTCTCTAGTCTTGAATTCTGATTGCCACTTTGACACCTCAGCACCAAGGGTTCAGAATGATCTTGTGCTGCTTTGAGAAACAGTCTGGCAGTTCTTCAAAGAGTTAAACATAGAGTTAACCATATGACCTAGCAGTTCCACTCCTAGGTANCTGTTGTCATTCACTTGCAAACTGGTCTGCTTTTCTCTAGTCTTGAATTCTGATTGCCACTTTGACACCTCAGCACCAAGGGTTCAGAATGATCTTGTGCTGCTTTGAGAAACAGTCTGGCAGTTCTTCAAAGAGTTAAACATAGAGTTAACCATATGACCTAGCAGTTCCACTCCTAGGTAAATACTTAGAAGTTGAAAACGTGTTTCTACAAAGGCTTATACATGATTGCTATAGCATTAATCATAATAGTGAACATGGGAATAATCTAACTGTCCATCAACTAATGACTGGATAACAAAATGTGTTATATTCATACAATGGAATATTATTTGGCAATAAAAGGAAACAAAGTCCAGATACATGCTANGGCCTCAACTAGGGCCACAAGGTGAATGTGAGCAAGCTAAGCACAGCCGCCACCATGGTTGTTCCCCCAGGTGCACCAAATTCGTGTGGGACATGATCTGGGGGGGTGTGGCCCCTTAGAAGCAGAGGGCCATGGAGCTGCTCAAGCTCTCCAAGGACAAATAGGCTGTCAAGTTCACCAAGAAAAGGATGAGAACATGTCCCTGCAGAGAGGGGAAGAGAGGAGCTGAGCAATTTCATGGCCCCCATGAAGAAAGAGGCAGCCAAGGACTAAGCCCTACCTTCTCAGGAAAAAAAAAGGGGATGAATTTCATCGTATGCAGCTTAGACCTTAACAAACAACCAAAGCTGATCTTGCCATTTACTCCCCAGTTTGCTCACGTGGTTTCCCTGTCTGTCAGGGGCCCTGTGTAGAGAGGCACCAGTGCCTGCCAGGCTCTGTGTGTAAGGGGGTACACACGGTGTTTCATCTGATCTCCATTTCTAGAGGAAGAAACAAGCATGGAGCACAGAGGCCCACATGACTGGCCCCCTGCCAGGCCATGGCTCAGACCCTGCTCAGCTGACTAGTGCCAGCCCCTGCCAGTACCCCCAGTGCCTCAGCCTTGAGGCCTTTTCTCCCCTGGCCTCTCCACTCTCCACCTGTTCCCAGTAGATCTCCAGTCAAGTCCACCACTGTACCCCATCAGAATGCCATCATTTGTTGCCAGGTTGGTCCCAAAAGCCTGCTGGTCCATTCTTCAACTGTCAATCCTCTAATCTGCCAAGTATTCTTCGGCCCCAATATCATCCTCAAGTCTGATTCTGGTCCCTTGCCTGCTCTAAAGCACTCCGTGGCTGCTGATGTCCGGATGGATTGAGCAGACGCTCCTCGGGCTGCATGGGAGACTCTGACAACAGAGTCTTCTTTCTCGAGCAGCCTCCCTGTAAATCTCTGAGCACTGCTTTCTGGGCAACTTGGAGCTTGGCCATAGCAGGTTGGAGTTCACCAAAGGCTGTACTGATGACTCTGGTGAGAAGCAGACCTCTACACTCAAAGGGGGCACATTCAGAGGCCTCCAGAGCTCTTCAAATCTGTGAACAGCAAAGAACAGTGATTTTTCAGCTGGGGGCTCAGGGGCTTCTGGGCAATGTCTGAAAACAGTTTTGGTTTTCACAACAGTGGGAAGGAAGTGCTACTGGCGTCTAGTGGGTGGAAGCCAGGGATGCTGCTAAACTTCCTTGCGAGGCACAGGACAGCCTTCTCAATCAAGAAAAACCAATCTTACATGTTTACAGTGCCAAGGGTGAGAAACTGTGCAAAAGCAGAGAATTCTACTCTTGAAATGTGGAAAAGAAGAAATGAAGATACTGAGTGACTTCAATTGGGTAATGAAAATTCCTGCAAGTCAGTGATGAAAGCATCCAGGAAGGCCATCTTGAGGTGTGGGGCTGAGCAGAGGATGAACTGAGACCCCAGCCAGCTAAGTGGTTCAAGCTGAAGGATCCTTGCGCAGGCTCACTTGCAGGCCCTGCCCGCAGCATCAGGGCTCTGTAAATGGCACTGTATTCACACAGCTCCTATGACACTGAGACTGCACTATACTCGCCCCTCTGCTTGACTGCATTACCCCCTTCATCTGGGCAGACTTGTGTCTTGCTCATCACTGAATGCCAGCCTCTTGCACTAGTGCCTGGCATGTAAAAGAGGCTCAACAGATATTTTAAATTGACGGAATACATGAAGTACCTCTGGGCTTCCCTGGTGTGCTCAGACATTAAAGAATCTTCCTGCAACGTGGGAGACCTGATTTTGATTCCTGGGTTGGAAAGATCCCCTGGAGGGAAAGGCTACTCACTCCAGTTTTCTTGCCTGGAGAATTCCATGGAAAGAGGAGCCTGATGGGTCCTACAGACCATGGGGTCACAGAGAGTTTGACATGACTGAGCAACTTTCACTTTCATGAAGTACATCATTCAAATTTTATCTCAGCAAAGTGTGGAGTGTTTTGGAGAATAGATAAAGTAGGATGCTAGCCCCTCAGATGTCAAAAACATTTCCGAAAGCACAGAGAATAGTCTGATACTCTAGAGCCTGGCCCATTGGGACTCCAATTTTTTGCCTCGTCCTCTCTTCTCAGCCTCTCATTATACTGCTATTATAGCAAGCTGTTGCCTCTGTAGGAAGCTGGATGGAAAAGGGCTACATTGGAGACTCAAGGGAAGAACTGAAGAATCTTATATCCTCAGAAAAGATGGGTGGTAGATCCCAGTTAGGTGATGTGGCTATTTAAGTGTCTAGATGGAGTCAGCTGTAGCCCAGGCCTGGGACACTGGTAAGAAGTCATTCATATGTACCAGGAGAGACTTGGAGAGATAAATGGAGGTGAGGCTTGCTTGGCTGATAAAAATCAGGTTGCTTATTTGTTTACTTTTACTTTTAATGTTTTATTAACCTAAATATAAAAAATATTTCAGGTCAAAATCAAAATAAAAATTACTAATGAAATATTTTACATCTTCTCTTCATATTGTATCTCAGACTATTTCTTTTTTAAAGTTACTTATTTATTTGACTGTGTTGGGTCTTAGTTGCAGCATGCAGAATCTTAGTTGTGGCATATGCAATCTAGTTCCCTGAGCAAGGATGGAGTCCAGGCCCCCTACATTGAGAGAGCAGAGTCTTAGCCACTAGACCACCAGGTAAATCCCCAGACTACTTATTTATATTGGACAACTTGGAGCTCTCTTTGCTCCCATTCATTGGGAAGCTGATGAGTAAAATCTGGATACATTTTGTTTTAAGATTATGGACATCTTTGAGATTTTGGGGTGGCTTTCTTCCTGGTTATATCCTGCCAGTTGGGCATCTAGTAATAACTTAGGATTAGTTAGAAGCCTTTAGCTACAAGAATGATAATAAACAGCATATGATTTCATTCATATGTATAATATAAAAAACTAATAAGCAAACAAAACCTCTCAAATAAGTGAAAAAACCAGACCAAACAAAAACAAACACATAGATAAAGAGAACAGAGTTGTGATTGGGAGTGAGGATGGATGGAAACTAAATTTTTGGTGGTGAGCCCACTGTAGGGTATACAGAAGTAGAAATAATATTTAAACATGAAGCATATAATGTGATAAATGAATGTAACTTTAGTTTAGAAAGTTAAAAATCTTAAAAAAGAATTTATTGGAACTACATAGAACAGCTCCCAGAAGCTATACTAAGGCTTGTTGATAGCTTAGCGGTGAATAGTGACCAGTGCTGCCAGATTTGTGGTCTCCAAAGGAGAAGATTTAACTCCGGGACCAAAGACAGTCTCAGCCACTCAGAGCTTTGTGTCGATTTTATTTAAAGGGAAAGTGACAGAAAAAGCTTCTGACAAAGACATCAGAAGCGGCAGGAGAGTGCCCGCCTCACTAGTTTAAGCGGGGCCTTATATACTCAGCGGGCTGCTGAGAATAGATAAAAAGAATACCTCAAGGTTCTAAGAGTTCCACCAGACCCTTTCCCAAGGCATCCATCATAAGATAACTTTGGCACAAGATTAGCCAGAGAGAACAGGTTCTGGGCAATGTCTCTGGGCAAGATATACTGTTGCTGTGTAATCAGGGGTACGAGGTCTTGAGAAACAGGTTCCCAGGCATGATTTATTACAATTATAATCATTAACATAGAGCCTAAGAAAAGCATCTCCATGAGCAAAACATTGTGCTGTGTAATTATCAGTTCCTGACCTAAATAAAGGCCAGTTTTGGGCAAGATGCATTGTTGTACAAGGCTTAAGGAAAGCATGAGTGCGAATGTTCACTTCCTCCTTAAAGCTCTGTAAACTTTAACTCTCTCATTATGAACTGCTCTTATTTTTACTTATTTATCTATATTAAACAAATATAGTTGATTTACAATGTTGTACTAATTTCTGATGCAGAGGTAAAGTTTAAATTTAAAAAATTCACCAGTTTTAAGCATACAATTTTGTTGAGGTTTGACTGTAATCATGTAATCACCACCATTATTAAGACGTAGGACAATTCTGCCAATCCCAGAGGTTCCCTTATATCTTCTTACTGTCAGCCCTCTTCCTGAACCCTGGCTCCTGGCAACAACTAATCTGCTTTGTCACCATATATAGTTTGGCCTTTTCTAGAATTTCATAGAAATGTATAGTACGTAGCTTTTGTGTCTGACTTCTTTCACTTGGTATAATACTTTTGAGATTCATGTATGATTTTGCAGATCAGTAGTTTTTCCTTTCCTGTTGCTGAGTAGACTCCTTTGTATGGATGTACCGCAATGTATCCATTCACCAGTGGTTGGATGTTTGGGTATTATGAAGAGAGCTGTTGTAAACATTTCCATATAGGTCTCTGTGTGGCCATGTTTTTTTTTTTTTTTTGGCTGTGCTGTGCACAGATCTTAGTTCCCCAACTAGGGATTGAATCCAGGCTCCTGGCATTAGAAGCTTGGAGTTCTAACAACTGGACCACCAGGGAATTCCCATGTTGTGGATATGTTTTTATTTCTCTTGGATAAAAATCTACAAATGAAATTGCTGAGTCATGTGATAAGTATATATTTAACTTTATTAATTTATTTTCTTAAGTGGCCATACCATATTGATTCTTACTGATCAATGAGTAGCATACGTTCTATATACTGCACAAATCTCAAATACACAGCTAGATAAAAATGTAAGCATAGGGGTAGGATAAAAAAATGTAAGCATATTCTTCAAAAAATTAAAAATAGAATCATTATATTTAGCAATTCCGCTTCTGGGTACATATCCAAAAGGATTGAAAACAGGATCTCCAAGGGATATTTGCACACCTAAGTTGATAGCAGCACATTAACAATAGCCAAGAGGTGGAAGCAAATCCAGTGTCTGTGGGTGGGTGAATGGATAAAAAAAAGTACTGTATATACCTCCGATGGAATATTACTCAGGATTAAAAAGGAATGGAATTCTGACACATCTTAAGGCATGGATGGATATTGAAATCATTATGTTGAGTGAAGTGAGCCAATCAGGAAAAGACAAATACCGAATATGTAAGATTCCTCTTATATGAGGTCCCTTGTAAAGAAAGCTGAGCACCGATGATGCTTTTGAACTGTGGTGTTGGAGAAGATTCTTGAGAGTCCCTTGGACTGCAAGGAGATCCAACCAGTCCATTCTAAAGGAGATCAGTCCTGGGTGTTCTTTGGAAGGACTGATGCTAAAGCTGAAACTCCAATACTTTGGCCACCTGATGCAAAGAGTTGACTTATTGGAAAAGTGTCTGATGCTGAGAGGGATTGGGGGCTGGAAGAGAAGGGGACAACAGAAGATGAGATGGCTGGATGGCATCACTGACTCGATGGGCGTGAGTCTGAGTGAACTCTGGGAGATGGTGATGGACAGGGAGGCCTGGCATGCTGCGATTCATGGGGTTGCAAAGAGTCAGACATGATTGAGCAACTGAACTGAACTGAACTGAGAGGAGTCAAACAGATAGATACAGAAAATAGAAGGGTGGATGCCAGGGCTGGGAAAAGGAGGCATAGGAAGTTAGTGTTTGATAAACACAGAGTTTCAGTTTTGCAAGATGAAAAAGTTCTGGAGATGGATTGCATAGTAATGTGTATACCCTTAATGCTCCTGAGCTGTATACTTTGTTGTTTAGTTGGTCAGTTGTGTCTGACTCTTTGCGACCTCATGGACTGCAGCACACCAGGTTTCCCTGTCCTTCACTACCTCCTGAAATTTCCTCAAACTCATGTCTATTAAAGGTGATGCCATCCAACCATCTCATCCTCTCTCATCTCCTTCTCCTCCTGCCATTAGTGTTTCCCAGCATCAGGGTCTTTTCCAGTGAGTTGGCTGTTTGCATCAGGTGACTGAAGTTTTAGAGCTTTAGCTTCAGAATCAGTCCTTCCAATGAATGTTCAGAGTTGATTTCCTTCAGGATTGACTGGTTTGATCTCCTTGCTGTCCAGTTCAGTTCAGTTCAGTTGCTCAGTCGTGTTTGCCTCTTGTGACCCCATGGACTGCAGCACTTCAGGCCTCCCTGTCCATCACCAACTCCTGGACATTGCTCAAACTCATGTCCATTGAGGAAGTGATGCCATCCAACCATCTCATCTTCTGTCATCCCGTTCTCCTCCTGCTTTCAATCTTTCCCAGCATCAGGATCTTTTTCAATGAGTCTGATGACCAAAGTATTGGAGTTTCAGCTTCAGCATCAGTCCTTCCAATGAATATTACAGGCTGATTTCATTTAGGATGGACTGGTTGGATCTCCTTGCAGTCCAGGGGATTCTCAAGAGTCTTCTCCAACACCATAGTCCGAAAGCATCAATTCTTCCATGCTCAGCTTTCCTTATAGTCCAACTCTCACATCCATACATGACTACTGGAAAAACCATAGCCTTGACTAGACAGACCTTTATTGGCAAAGTAATGTCTCTGCTTTTTAACATGCTATTTTGGTTGCTCATGGCTTCTCTTCCAAGGAGCAAGTGTCTTTTAATTTCATGGCTGCAGTCATCATCTGCAGTGATTCTAGAGCCCAAGAAAATAAAGTCTGTCACTGTTTCCATTGTTTCCCCATCTATTTGTCATGAAGTGATGGGACTGGATCCATGATCTTAGTTTTCTAAATGTTGAGCTTTAAGCCAACTTTTTCACTCTTCTCTTTCACTTTCACCAAGAGGCTCTTTAGTTCTTCACTTTCTGCCATAAGGGTGGTGTCATCTGCATATCTGAGGTTATTGATATTTCTCCCAGCAGTCTTGATTCCAGCTTGTGCTTCATCCAGGCTGAGATTTTGCATGATGTACTCTGCCTATAAGTTAGATAAGCAGGGTAACAATATACAGCCTTGACGTATTCCTTTCCCAATTTGGAACCAGTCTGTTGTTCCATGTCCAGTTCTAACTGTTGCTTCTTGACCTGCACACAGATTTCTAAGGAGGCTGGTAAGATGATCTGATATTCTCATCTCTTTCAGAATTTTCCACAGTTTGTTGTGATCCACACAGTGAAAGGCTTTGGCATAATCAATAAAGCAGAAGTAGATGTTTTTCTGGAATTCTCTTGCTTTTTCGATGAATCAGTGGATATTGGCAATTTGATATCTGGTTCCTCTGCCTTTTCTAAATCCAGCTTGAACATCTAGAATTTCACAATTCACATACTGTTGAAGCCTGGCTTGTAGAATTTTGAGCCTTCTCCAGAAGTGTTCTCCAGCACCGCAATTCAAAACATCAGTTCTTTGGTGTTCAGCCTTTTTTATCGTCCAACTCTTACATCTGTACATGACTACTGGAAAAATCAATAGCTTTGACTACATGGACTCTTGTCAACAAAGAGTAATGGTTAAAATGACTGATTTTATGCTATGTACTTTTCACCACAATTGAAAAAAAAAGAAATAAGTCAAACATATATATATATGTGTGTGTGTATGTATATATATATATATATACACATACACACACACACATACACACACACACAGCTGTGTGACCACCTCCAGATTAAGGTATCAGAAATTTGACCCCTTGACCCCAGATGCTCTGGTCCATCCCCAGTCAGTACTCTGCTTACTCCTAAAGTAACCTCTGTCTTGACTTGACAGTGGGTGTGTTTTGCCTCTTTGTGAACTTAAATAGAACAATTTCTGTAATATTTTGATGCAGTTATGAGTGTTTGAATGCTTTTTTACATTCAAACCTAAGATACTCCAGACTCATCATTCAGTCTCCAGGGTATCTGGTTTTTTTTTTAATGAGAAATGGTGTTTAAAGACCCCAGTATGGGCACGAGGAGTTGCTTGTTGCTCCTGCTTATCAGTGCTGTTGGACCTTTTGAGTAGACACTGCTAGGACATATTTAAAAAAACATTTATTTATTTCTTATGGGCATGTTGTTGATTCTCAGTGCTGTGTTCGTTCTAGTGTACAGCAGAGTGACTTAGTTATACATATATATGCTCTTTTTCATATTCTTTTCCTTTATGGTTTATTACAGAACATTGAATATACTCCCATGTTGTACAGTAGGAAGGACCTTGTTTATCCAAGACATGCTTTTAAAATGGAAAAATAACTCATAAGTTTATTTTTATATTTCCATTTCAGTTGATAGATTATCAGGTTTTAAGTCTTTGAAATTTCTGCTTGTATCTCCTTTCTTACCCTAAACTTTTTTGTGCCAGATGATATAGTCATAGTTTCTTATAGCCCTTGTCCTACTGTCTGTATCTCTATCCATTTCTCTCTCTGTCACAGTTTCACAATATTGATTCCAGTGACATTATTAATATTAAGTCTGCTGAATGTGGTTTAATATTTTTTATGTTTTTTTCCTTGTCCTTGGGATTTTAAAAATAAAATCTTTAAAAATAAATGTCAACATCTACACACTGAAAAGTGAAAGTGTTAGTCGCTCAGTCGTGTCTGACTTTTTGCCACCCCATGCATTGTAGCCCGCCAGATTCCTCTGTCCATGAAATTCTCCAGGCAAGAACAGTGGGGTGGGTAGTCATTCCCTTCTCCAGAGGAACTTCCTGATCAGGGGATGGAACCGGGTCTCCTGCATTGCAGGCAGATACTTTACCATCTGAGCCACCAGGGAAGCCCATATACACACTACTATATTTAGAATAAGTGATATCAATAGATACCAATGTCAACAAGGTCCTACTGTATAGCATAGGGAATTCTACTCAATAATCTCTAATAACCTATGTGGGAAAAGAATAAAGAATAGATACATCTGTATGTAAAATTGAATCCCTTTACTGTATACTTGATACTAACATAATGTTGTAAATCAACTATATGCCAATATAAAATAAAAATAAAAAAAATTTTACCATTTAGAATTTTTTGATGTGGTAATTAGAAATTTTAAATTACCTATGTGGCTCAGATAATATTTCTATTGGACAGTGGTTTAGCACATTGTAAGCACTGTACAGAGTGTTAGTGATCACTGGTTTATATGGCATATACTATACAAATAATGTTTACCTTACAAAAATCACATAAGGATAAAAATGAAATATGTAAAGCTCTTAGCACAGTGTTAGGCACGTAATAAGGGCTCAGTAAATGATACGTATCGCAGGTAAGTAGAGCAGTCATCATTTCTTGTGGGATGACAGAACTGGAAGGTTGTGTAGGGTTGCCTATCCTGAAAGTTTTGAAAATCTAGCTGTGAAGATGGGGCTTAATTCTCTGCACAACCAGGAACCACTGAACCACACATGATCCAAGATGTGTGGCATTATATTTAATATATTTTATATAAATACACAGAAAAATAGAAAATATCAAATTTTAGGGATTGAAAGATAAAGGTGGAGGACTTGGTAAGAAGCCAAAACTGGAGAAGTCTGTTAAGGCCACCCTGACCCCCTCCTTTGGCTTCTTGCTTCTCCTTGGTTTTCTCCCCTTCTGTGACTTCTTTTTTCTCTTCTTTGGTCTTTATCCTTCTCATCTTCTGTTTTGATTCTCAGCTTTTTTTGAAGTTGGAAGAGTTCTTGCAACTGCCTTCTCCCTCATCAGAGTCAGAGAACTGTTCCTTACAGCCAATTTGTTTGTCTGAGGAACACAGTGAGGTTCGCTTGTCAGGGCCGTCTTTACCCTCATCACCACTCTCTTCTGGAATGGTATCCTCAGGAATGGCCTGCCTCTGTACCCAGCACAAGCCTGCAAGAAAGGAAGGCAGTATGCAAATTCCCATTTCTTGTCTGATCCAAACAATTTATTTTCAACATAGACATACCACCTCTGTATGAGATGTCTATCTAAAGCAAGCACCACCAACAAGATCAAGGCAATATCTCCTCTCTGGAGGTTTAAGTTTTGCCCAGAATTTTCTATACAGGGGATATTCCATATTGAAAGTCATTGCTCCCACAACAAAGCCTGGGACTGCCACATGCATGTGGATCAGCCGAACAGACACATTAGTATTTCCTTTGCTCTTCAATTTATATAATCCAAATGTAACAATTGCTGCAAAACCCATCATTCCAATGGGACAAATGGTGCCTCTCTAGCTTTTTGGATAAGTTTAGATCCCTGATCCTCATCATATGAGAAAAGAGAAACGTCTGTGTCGCTTGACACAGTGACGGAAGAATCTTCAGCAGCTACAGGACGTTTCAGGCTCCTACTGGGTTCTATCTGACTTTTTGATGATAGCCATCCCAGAGGTAGAAAGTGGCACCTCACTGTAGGTTTTTTTTTCTCTCACTATAGTTTTGATTTGCATTTCCCTGATGACTAATGATGCTGAGCATCTTTCCATACCTTTTTGGCCATTTTGTCTCTTCCTGGAAAAATGTCTATTCAAGCCTTTTGTTGAGTTAAAAATTTGCCTATTTGTCTTTAATTGTTGAATTATAAGAGTTTCTTTATAAATTCTGGACTTTCCAGGTGGCTCAGTGGGTAAAGAATCTGCCTGCAATCCAGAGACACAGGAGACACAGGAGACGCAGGTTACAGGAGACGCAGGTTTGATCCCTGGGTTGGGAAGATCCCCCGGAAAAGGAAATGGCAACCTACTCCAGGATTCTCTCCTGGAGCATCCCGTGGACCAAGGAGCCTGTCAGGCTACAGTTCATGGGGTTGCAAAGACTCAGACGTGATGAACAACTAAATACATATATTCTAGATACAAGTCTCTCTCTTATTTTTTGGCAGGAAGAATCCTCCCTTTTAAAAAAAGTTTATTCAATTTTAATTGGAGGATAATTACTTTATAATAATGTGTTTGTATCTGTCTCTTATCCGATCTATGATTATCTTCCATTCTATTGTCTGTCTTTTCACTTCCCTTGTGCTGTATTTAAAAAAAATATTTTAGTTGGAGTATAGTTGCTTTACAATGCTGTGTTAGTTTCTACTGTAGGCAAAATGAACCAGCTATATGTATACATATATATTCTTTTTTTTCAGGATTTCCTTCCCATTTAGGTCACCACAGAGTGGTGTTCCCTGTGCTATAAGTAGTTTCTCATTCGTTATCTATTTTATATGTAGTATCAATAATGTATATGTGTCAGTCCCAGTCTCCCAACTCCTCCCATCCCACCCCTTTTCTCTTTGGTATCCATAGGTTTGTTCTCTATGTCTGTGTCTCTATTTCTGCTTTGTAAATAAGATTCTCTATATCAGTTTTTTCAGATTCTACATACGTGCATTGATGTACGATATTTGTCATTTGGTTGATCTCTAGTACATTTATTTTTCTTTGCTTGCTTGTGCTTCCATGTTTCTTTTTGAAAATATAAGCAAATGCAAATGAATGAATCTTCCACTTAGTCTTCTGCAAAATATAGCGTACTATTCATCTGTTTTGTACTTTGGTCTTTCCTCCCTCCCTGCTTAGTTAAATCCTTAAGATGACCCCATATCAGTTTTAGAGATAGTTCTTATTCCTTTATCCAGCTGCAGAGTACTTCAATGTCTCATAGTTGATCCAACTAATTTCCTATTGATGGATATTTGGACTTTTCAGTCTTTTGCTATTACAATAGTACTATGATTATAGCTTTGTGCAATGATATTTTTTTCTCCTTCACTTTTGTTCACATTTCCTTGAGATAGAAGTGGAGTTTCTGGTACAAAAGGGAAATGCATATGTAATTTTGCTAAATTCCCCTCTGCAGAGATTGTTCCACAGCTAGCCACAGAAGAGAAGTTTTGTTCTTCCATAACCTTATCATAAGTCTGTTTTGTTAAGTTTATGGATTTTCATTTATTTGGTATGTGATAAATGGTATTTTCCTGTGAGTTTAACATTAAAAGAAAAACTTATAATACATTGTTTAAAGGTCACTTTCCATTTACAGTTGCTATAAAATGTTGACTATATTCCCCACATTGTACAATACATCCTTCAGCCTATCTTTCACCCAGCCTATCTTGCAGCACTATTTATAATAGCCAGGACATGGAAGCAACCTAACTGTCCATCAACAGAAGAATGCATGAATAAGATGTGGTCCATATATATGATGGATTATCACTCAGCCATAAAAGGAACAAAATAGTGTCATTTGTAGAGACACAGATGTACCTTGAGATTGTCATACAAAGTGATGTAAGTCAGAAAGAGAAAAACAAGTATTGTATGATATTGCTTATATGCAGAATCTAGAAAAATGGTAGAGATGAACTTATTTGAAAAGCAGAAATAGAGACACAGATGTAGAGAACAAACTGAGAGGATGGGATGATTAGAAGACTGAGATTGACTTATACACACTACTATGTATAAACTAGTTAAACTAGATCACTCAGTTCAGTTCAGTTCAGTTGCTCAGTCGTGTCTGACTCTTTGCGGCCCCATGATTTGCAGCACGCCAGGCCTCCCTGTCCATCACCAACTCCTGGAGTTCACTCAGACTCACATCCATCGAGTNCAGAGAGAACAGGTTCTGGGCAATGTCTCTGGGCAAGATATACTGTTGCTGTGTAATCAGGGGTACGAGGTCTTGAGAAACAGGTTCCCAGGCATGATTTATTACAATTATAATCATTAACATAGAGCCTAAGAAAAGCATCTCCATGAGCAAAACATTGTGCTGTGTAATTATCAGTTCCTGACCTAAATAAAGGCCAGTTTTGGGCAAGATGCATTGTTGTACAAGGCTTAAGGAAAGCATGAGTGCGAATGTTCACTTCCTCCTTAAAGCTCTGTAAACTTTAACTCTCTCATTATGAACTGCTCTTATTTTTACTTATTTATCTATATTAAACAAATATAGTTGATTTACAATGTTGTACTAATTTCTGATGCAGAGGTAAAGTTTAAATTTAAAAAATTCACCAGTTTTAAGCATACAATTTTGTTGAGGTTTGACTGTAATCATGTAATCACCACCATTATTAAGACGTAGGACAATTCTGCCAATCCCAGAGGTTCCCTTATATCTTCTTACTGTCAGCCCTCTTCCTGAACCCTGGCTCCTGGCAACAACTAATCTGCTTTGTCACCATATATAGTTTGGCCTTTTCTAGAATTTCATAGAAATGTATAGTACGTAGCTTTTGTGTCTGACTTCTTTCACTTGGTATAATACTTTTGAGATTCATGTATGATTTTGCAGATCAGTAGTTTTTCCTTTCCTGTTGCTGAGTAGACTCCTTTGTATGGATGTACCGCAATGTATCCATTCACCAGTGGTTGGATGTTTGGGTATTATGAAGAGAGCTGTTGTAAACATTTCCATATAGGTCTCTGTGTGGCCATGTTTTTTTTTTTTTTTGGCTGTGCTGTGCACAGATCTTAGTTCCCCAACTAGGGATTGAATCCAGGCTCCTGGCATTAGAAGCTTGGAGTTCTAACAACTGGACCACCAGGGAATTCCCATGTTGTGGATATGTTTTTATTTCTCTTGGATAAAAATCTACAAATGAAATTGCTGAGTCATGTGATAAGTATATATTTAACTTTATTAATTTATTTTCTTAAGTGGCCATACCATATTGATTCTTACTGATCAATGAGTAGCATACGTTCTATATACTGCACAAATCTCAAATACACAGCTAGATAAAAATGTAAGCATAGGGGTAGGATAAAAAAATGTAAGCATATTCTTCAAAAAATTAAAAATAGAATCATTATATTTAGCAATTCCGCTTCTGGGTACATATCCAAAAGGATTGAAAACAGGATCTCCAAGGGATATTTGCACACCTAAGTTGATAGCAGCACATTAACAATAGCCAAGAGGTGGAAGCAAATCCAGTGTCTGTGGGTGGGTGAATGGATAAAAAAAANACTTTCTGCCATAAGGGTGGTGTCATCTGCATATCTGAAGTTATTGATATTTCTCCCCACAACCCTGATTCCAGTGTGTGCTTCTTCCAGCCCAGCATTTCTCATGATGTACTCTGCATAGAAGTTAAATAAGCAGGGTGACAGTATACAGCCTTGCTGTACTCCTTTTACCTATTGTATACCACTGGGAACTCTACTCAGTGCTCTGTGGTGGCCTCAATGGGAAGTAAATCTAAAAAAGATGGAGTATATGTATAGGTATAACTGGCTCACTTTGATGTGTAGCAGAAACTAACACAGTGTTGTAAAGCAACTATATTCCAGTAAAAATTAATAAAACATATAAAATTTTATTCAATGTTAAAGGTTACTTTTCATTTACAGTTACTACAAAATATTGGCTCTGTGTTGTACAATACATATTTGAGCCTATCTTATACCTGATAGTTTGTACCTCCTATTCCCCTACCCCTAAATTGTCTCTCCTCTCTCCCAATTGGTAACCACTAGTTGCACTCATCTCACATGCTAGTAAAGTAATGCTCAAAATTCTCCAAGCCAGGCTTCAGTAATACGAGAACAGTGAACTTCGAGATGTTCAAGCTGGTTTTAGAAAAGGCAGAGGAACCAGAAATCAAATTGCCAACATCCGCTGGATCATCAAAAAAGCAAGAGAGTTCCAGTAAAACATCTATTTCTGCTTTATTGACGATGCCAAAGCCTTTGATTGTGTGGATCACAAGAAACTGCGGAAAATTCTGAAACAGATGGGACTACCAGACCACCTGACCTGCTTCTTGAGAAACCTATATGCAGTTAAGGAAGCACAGTTAGAACTGGACATGGAACAACAGACTGGTTCCAAATAGGAAAAGGAGTACGTCAAGGCTGTATACTGTCACCCTGCTTATTTAACTTCTATGCAGAGTACATCATGAGAAACGCTGGGCTGGAAGAAGCACACACTGGAATCAGGGTTGTGGGGAGAAATATCAATAACTTCAGATATGCAGATGACACCACCCTTATGGCAGAAAGTGAAGAAGAACTAAAGAGCCTCTTGATGAAAGTGAAAGAGGAGAGTGAAAAAGTTGGCTTAAACCTCAACATTCAGAAAACAAAGATCATGACATCTGGTCCCATAACTTCCTGGCAAATAGATGGGGAAACAGTGGAAACAGTGTTAGACTTTATTTTTTGGGGCTCCAAACTCACTGCAGATGGTGACTGCAGCCATGAAATTAGAAGACTCTTACTCCTTGGAAGAAAAGTTATGTCCAACCTAGATAGCATATTGAAAAGAAGAGACATTACTTTGCCAACACAGGTCCGTCTAGTCAAGGCTCTGGTTTTTCCAGTGGTCATGTATGGATGTGAGAGTTAGACTGTGAAGAAAGCTGAGTACCGAAGAATCGATGCTTTTGAACTGTGGTGTTGGAGAAGGCTCTTGAGAGTCCCTTGGACTGCAAGGAGATCCGACCAGTCTATTTTAAAGGAGATCAGTCCTGGGTGTTCTTTGAAAGGAATGATGCTAAAGCTGAAACTCCAATACTTTGGCCAAATTATGTGAATAGTTGACTCATTGGAAAAGACTCTGATGCTGGGAGGGATTGGGGGCAGGAGGAGAAGCGGACGACAGAAGATTAGATGACTGAATGGCATCACTGAGTCGATGGACATGAGTCTGAGTGAACTCCGGGAGTTTGTGATGGACAGCGAGGCCTGGCGTGCTGCGATTTGTGGGGTTGCAAAGAGTCAGACACGACTGAGCGACTGGACTGAACTGAACTGAACTGAGTTTGTTCTCTGTATCTCTGAGTCTGCTTCTTTTTTGTTATATTCACTAGTTTGTTGTATTTTTTGGATTCCATATATAAGTAGTATCATATAATATTTCTCTCTCTCTGACTTATTTCACTTAGCATAATAGTCTCCGAGTCCATCCATGTTGCTGCAAATGGCAAAATTTGACTTTTCTTATGGCTGAGTAGTGTTCCATTGTATATATGCACCACATCCTCTTTATCCATTCCTCTGCTGATGGGCCCTTAGGTTCAATAAATCTACAAATAATAAATGTTGGCAAGGATGTGGAGAAAAGGGAACCTTTGTACACTATTGCTGGGAATGTAAATTGGTGCAGCTGCTATAGAAAACAGTATGGAGTTTCCTCAAAAAACTAAAACTAGAATTCCCATATGACTCAACAATTTCACTTCTGGGGATATACCTGGACAAATCCTAATTCAAAAGGATACATGTGCCCCTATGTTCATAGAGGCATTATTTACAATTGCCCGGACATGGAAAGAATCTCCTTGTGTTTTTAATTTATATTTCCTTTATTGTGAGCCTGGCTGAGCATCTTTTCATGTATTTAAGCACCATTTTACAACCTTAGAAAAATTAATTTCTAGGAGTCAGCTTGAATGCTCTTCCTTGGCCTCCTGTCCCTATCATAGAGGCTTGTCAAGTCTATATAAAAAATTATCTCAAATCACTTCCTTTTCTCCACCTTGCCTGACACTACTTAAATCACCCTGTCATGATCTCTTTTCTAATCTTTCTTCATACAGCAACTCTGTTAGAAATCCTGAACTGCATTTCCATTGCACTTAAAATAATTGCTGAGGCTCTAAGGCCCCAGACAGGCCAGCCCTGCCACTCTGTCCCAGCTTCAGCTTGGCCACTGCCCCCCTTGTTTACTGAGCTTCCCCGAAGCAGCCTACGTTTTGTGTACCTTGGTGCCTTTCTACTTGCTCTGCTTTTGGGAAAGCTCACGGCCCAGCTTCCTCCTGTTCATCCTCTGGTCTCAGGGTAAATGGTCCTTCCTCACAGAGAACTTCAGCCTCTTTCATTGTGAATGAGGCTCACTCATAGCCACCAGCATTTTCCCCTCAGAGTGGCCATCACCGCTGTTGTGATTTGCCTGAAAAAGGGACCACATTTGTTCTGTTCACATAGTAGATGCTCAATTAAGTGCTCATTGAGTGAGTGATTGTTTACAGAGTGGGGACTACACTAGACAGTGTAAGGAGGGCTGTTGCAAAACACAAGGGAGGAAGAGAAAGTGACCCCTGTTTGGAGGTCAGAGAGCCCTCCCTGCTCCCAGATTTAGAGGTCATGATTCAGAAGCAGCTGTCCACTCTGATCAGTGGGAAACTGACTACAGAAGAGAGCTCATGAAAAAGCAGTTTTTCTGCTTGTGGACCTTTGCTCAATTGTCTTTGTCTTTCTCCTGCTTTCTGAACACAGTAGTTAGCATCAGGCAGAGAAAACTCACCACTGAGTCCAGAGCTCCAGTTGCTATGGGAACCTCTCTTTGTCACTGTTAGGTAAGAGGATGTTCGAACAAGGTTTGGCTTCCCAGTGCTTCAGCCTCTGGTCATGGTTAGATTTCCCATCGGAAGATAGCTGATTGCTGTTCTGTTGCTTTTCCTTTGTTACTAACTGCTTTCGTGTAGATGGGTAAGTGAAAAAAGTGGATCACGGAGGTGAGAACAGAAAGAGGCTGCCCTTGCGTAGTGCCTCCGCTGGGTCTGCTTTCCATTCAACCCCAGCCCCCGTGCAGGTTAGTGGGGGATGGCCCAGGCCCTCTGTCCTGGGAAAGATAGGAGAGAACGGGTCTGCAGGCTGCTGCAGAGCACACACTCTGTCTCTGGGCAGCCTAAGCTGCTGTAGACAGGCGGGCCCAGAGCTTCCAGGTCTCCTGATTCTTGAGAGCAGCAGCCAAAATTTAAATATTGGCAATTACGAGGCGGGGGTGTGGGGTGGCGGAGGGAAAGATTGGGAGTTTGGGATTAGCAGATGCAAACTATTATATATAGAATGAATAAGCAATAAGGTCTTAAGCGTACAACACAGGAAACCGTACTCAATATCCTGTCAAAAAAATATGAAAAAGAATATGTGTGTGTGTGTGTGTATGTATAAAGAAATAAAAACTACAATGAAATATCACCTCCCATCAGCCAGAATGACTATCATCAAAAAATTCCCAAACAATAAATGCTGGCGAGAGTGTGGAGAGAAGGGAACCCTCCTACACTGTTGTTGGTGAGAATGTAAATTGGTGTAGCCACTGTGGAGAACAGTATGGAGGTTCCTTAAAAAACTAAAACCAGAAGTACCATATGACCCTGCAATCCCAATGCTATGCATATATCTGGAGAAAAACATTATCTGAGAGAATATATGCACCCCAATATTCACTGAAGCACTGTTTACAATAGACAAGACATGGAAGCAACCTAAATGTCCATTGACAGAGGAATGGGTAAAGAAAATGTGGTACATATATTCAATGGAACATTACTCAGCCATTAAAAAGAATGAAATAATGCCATTTGTGGCAACATGGATGGACTTAGAGAATGTCACACTGAGTGAAGTAAGTTAGAGAAGGAAAAATATAAGACATCCCTTATATGCCGGATTTAAAAAGAAATGATACAAGTGAAATTATTTACAAGACAGAAATAGACTCACGGACTTAGAGAACAATCTTACTGTTGCAGAGTAGGAGGAAGAGTGGGGGAAAGGATAGTTAGGGAGTTGGGAATGGACATATATACATTGCCATATTTAAAATGGATAACCAACAAGGTCCTAGTGTATAGAATATACAACTCTCCTCAATGTTATGTAGCAGCCTGGTTGGGAGGGGAGTCTGGGGGAGAATGGATACATGTATATGCATGGCTGAGTTCCTTCTCTGTTCACCTGAAACTATCACAATATTAACAGCTATGACACAATACAAAATAAAAAGTCTAAAAAATTAAAAAAAAAATAATGTATATAGTATATGCATATTGATCCTTCCTTGGCCAGGGATTGAATCCATGTTTCCTGCTGGGCAGGCAGATTCTTACTGCTGAGCCACCATGGTTGGGAAGACTCCCTGGAGAAAGAAATGGCAACACACTCTAATATTCTTGCCTGGGAAATCTGATGGACAGAATAGCCTGGTAGGCTACAGTCTGTGGGGTCGCAAAAGAGTTGGACATGATTTAGAGACTAAACAACTGCAATAAATCAACTATATTTTAATTAAAAAAGAGAGAGAGAGAACTTAAAAAAAAATTGTCAGCTAATTCAAAGAAATCAAGCTAACCCTGTGGGGTAACACACAGCACTGTGTGGGCCAGCAGCGGGGAGCCACAGGCCAGCAGGACCTGCCTTTCCTGTCTCCCTGTTAGTGACAGAGATGATGCCAGTTCCTACTTCCCCACGTTCTGGATCTGCAGGAGCAGTTCCCCAGCTGTTTCAGCCTTTGTGAAGGGACACTGTGGCCCCCGAGGAGCAGGTGGGCTTCTTACTTGAAAAGAACGTGGTTTACTGAATGTGGTTTTATATCCTGGGAGTATGGAGGCCACAAGGCCAGGCCTGGGAGGCAGCGGAGCTGGATGGTGACTTCTCTGTGCATAAACAACAATAAGGGCTCAGTTTCAAGGTGCTAGCTGCAGAGAGGACCCTGAGAGGTAGAAACTTCTTAGAGTTTCAGAGAGGACTTTAAGGGGAGGACGGTTTGGGGGTTACATGACACTCCACTCGGCATGATGTAATTGATTTCCAGATCTGGCATCTCTCTCCTGCACCCTCTTTGCTGGACCCTGTCTTCGGCCAGGTCTCTTCTCTATTTTCTTCCCCAACTTCCCCAGCCTCCTTGAGGTCCCTGCTGGTGGGGCGCCACTCAGCAAGACAAACTCCTGGCTGCCAGTGGAGCAATGATCATCCTGGATTCCCTCTTGAAGGGATAGAGGTTGGGGGAGGTGATGGGACATGTCTACTGGTCTCCGTCTACCTTCTCACAACTACCCTGGGGTTGTATTTGTCTTCCTGAGCAAGTCTGTTTTGTCCTGAGGGCTCACAGGGTGGGACCAGTGCAGGTCTGCTCGAGGTGATTTATTTAGTCAGGGCACTTTCTTGGAAGCATCAGGACTAGACACCGGCTAACCTGAGAAGAAAAGCTATTCCTTGGAAGGCCACTGAGTAACACTCAGAAATGACTGAGAAGTCAAGCTTGGACTCAGAAAAGAACTAGGTTTGGAAAATTAACATGAACAAAGGAATGTGGGTGTAGAAACTGTAGTCAAGATGACCATGTGCCAACAGTCTGGGTGGCAAGCAGTTTTGGACACTGCATAGCCAAGAGAGGGCAGACATCCTATATTCATGTTTTCTCCTTTGTACAGAGTTTTCAGCCAAAACTGCGAATTGCAAATTGGGGTCATTTGGAAAATGGTATATTAAGTGACTTAAAAAGTACAATACTTTTCATATAGTTTTTTCCCCTGGAATTATAGCCTAAGGAAATAATTCTAAATGTGGAAAATCTTTAATTACTAAGACATTCACTGCATTGTCAAATAGATTGTGGTATATCCACAGAATGGAAAATTATAAAGTTTATGAGGATTAATAATGAGGTGGAAAATAATTTATGATATAAGTTTGCATGAAGAAACAGGATAGACCATTACATACACTCTGATCCACTCTTGATGTTGCAGGTATTTCCCAGATGCCATCAGCCTGCGGGGTCAGTTGGAGACTGACCTGCAGGCGCCTTCCTCCTATCTCCCAACTCATCCCCCACCAGCCTCATGGAAGGCCGCACCTCTGGTCCTGGAAAGATGCTGGCCTCAGAAATGGCTGTCTTTTCTATTCATCTAGGAGGGCTGTGATTTGAAGACTGACCTGCCAGCCCATGTTTGCTTACCTCCAACAATCTCTCCCACAACAGAAGATTTCTCCTTCCCTGTTTTCATTCCACTTCCTGGTCATCTGAGTTGGGGTAGCAACCAGTGAGCAGGATGGTCTTAGGGTGGAGAGCATCTGTTACAGGCTGGGTGGCCTGTCTAGGACCTTCTCTAGGGCCCCTTCTCGATCCAGAGAGCAGCCCTCCCAAGAGCCGTGGTGTCTGGACACCACCCAGCTTCTCTTACCACCCCTGAGGTCATCTACTATTTCTCCACCCTTTCAATCTGCTTTCTAAGCAACCAGCAGTAGAAACTCCCCAAGGTTACCCAAATTCTTTTTGGGGGGAGGGGAAGAAGGTGGGCCATTCTTACATATCTGAAAGAGTGAAACTTAGAGAAAGAAGACTGGCAAGTGTGTTAACAACGCTGGTACTTAGATAATAAGGTTAGAGGTGCTCTTTCCTTTTGTTTTTCTGCACTTTTCAATTTTTCTATAATGTGCATTCATTGCTTTTATAATTGGAGAGAAGAAAGAACAGGGCCTCAAAGAGATTAGTTAATTAGCCCAAGGTTGCATCAGCTGCAGATAGGTGGTTGGGAGTCAGGAACGAGGGTCGTTTTCCTGAGTTCCCAGCACAGGGATAGGGGCTTCTCAGCAATGATTTTTTTTTTTTTTTAAATTTTGAGATTTTTAAAAATTGAGATATAATTGACATATAACATTGTATTATTTTTGAGCATACAACATAATGATATAATATGTGTATATATTCCAAAATGATTGTTATAATAAGTTTCAGTTCAGTTCAGTTCAGTCGCTCAGTCGTGTCCAACTCTTTGCGACCCCATGAATCGCAGCACTCCAGGCTTCCCTGTCCATCACCAGCTCCCGGAGTTTGCTCAGACCCCTGCCCATCGAGTCAGTGATGCCATCCAGCCATCTCATCCTCTGTCGTCCCCTTCTCCTCCTGCCCCCAATCCCTCCCAGCATCAGAGTCTTTTCCAATGAGTCAACTCTTCGCATGAGGTGGCCAAAGTACTGGAGCTTCAGCTTCAGCATCATTCCTTCCAAAGAAATCCCAGGGCTGATCTCCTTCAGAATGGACTGGTTGGTAATACGTATTACCACACATAGTTACATTTGTTTTTTCTTGTGATGAGAACTTTTAAGATCAACTCTCTTGACAACTTTCAAATATACAATAGAGTATTGTTAACTATCATCACCAGGCTTTATGTTACATCCCCAGGATTTATCTTACAACTGGAAGTTTGTACTTTTTGACCACCTGGGATTTTTTCATGGTATAATCTGCTACATCTCCATAAAAATAGTCTCGATCCCCACTGATTTAGGGCACTGATTCCCCAGCTTTCTTGATGTATATCTGACTCACTTTTGAGCAATGATTCTTACTGATCCCTTTTCTCTGTCCCCATTGGGAGAGAGCTGAGGACGAGGTCCCTGTTGCTCTGGAATCAGTCTGTGTTCTGCCCACACTCAAGATGTGGGGGAGAGTTTTAAGCTTTGTATTCCTTGCTATCTAGTTGAAGGTGACTATTTCATTGTATGAACTGTGGACAGGACTGGCTATATAATTTACAGGGCCCAGGGGAAAATGAAAATGGGTTTCCAGGATCCAAAATGACTAAGACTTTCAAGACGATGGTGTTAGAACATTAAACCAAGCATGGAGGCTGGAGGCGAAGGGACTTTCTTGGTGGTCCAGTGGTTAAGTCTTTGCCTTCCAACGCAGGGGGTGTGGGTTCGATCCCTCATTAGTGAGCTAGGATCCCATATGTCTTGTGGCCAAAAGACCAAAACATAAAACAGAAGCAAAATTGTAACAAATTCAATAAAGACTTTTAAGATGGTCCACATAAAAAAAAAAAATCTTAACGTAACCCATGGGCCCTTCTACACTCTGGTCACACTCTCAGGAAGCTGGCCCTCCCTGTGGACACTTACACAAGACATGTGTCAGCCGTGCCCAGGGAGGGCTGCAAAAGGACATTTAGAAGGTGGGGACAGAGGGAGGCTTGGACCTGAGAGGAGCAACAGAACTGAGAGATCCCCACTCCCTGCTGAGTCTCTGTGGTGAAGTCTAATACCCAAAGTCCATCCCATTTGAGCTGGTGAGGATTCCGGAGGTTCCTGATGTTTTCTTTTTTTTAATGTTTTGGTACTTAAAAAGTTTATTTTATTGATTAATAATATTGTGTTATTTTCTGCTGTATGGAAAGGTGATTCAGTTAAATATAAATTTTCTTTTTCATATTCTTTTCCATTAAGGTTTGTCACACGATATTGAATATAGTTTCCTGTGTGATCCAGTAGGACCTTGTTTTTATCCATTCGCTATATAATAGTTTACATCTGCTAATCCCAAACTCTTAATCCATCTCTTCTCTGTCTTGGCAACCAGACATCTGTTCTCTATGTCTGTGAGTCTCTTTCTGTTTGGCAGGTATGTTCATTTATGTTATATTTTAGATTCCACATGTAATTGGTGATATCATATGGTGTTTGTCTTTCTTACGGGGTATAATTATCTCTAAGTCCATCTATGTTGCTGCAGATGGCATTATTTCACTCTTTCTTATGGTAGAGTAGTATTCCATTATACACCCCCCCCCTTCTTTATAGGAGATTCAGTTTTATTCTTTGCCACTCATGTAAATAGAATACACTGCTTCTCTGGGTCTTGTTTCCTCATTCATACAACAAGAGCCGAGGGACTAGCGACCACAGAGCCTCAGCCAGCTCTGGTGCTGCTCACGCTTGGGACTTTAGCACTTGTGTTGCTCATGGGCCAGTGGCTGTGTGGTCCCTGAGGGCCCAGCAACTTCTTCCAAGATGCCCTCAAGTGAACTGAATGTGGACCAAACACGAAGTGGTGAAGAAGCTCCAGAAGAGCTTTCGCAGGGCCACATAACAACTGACAGAAAGAGACTGGTGGAGACAACCCTTAACATGATTACAAATAGAATATTTGGTATGTAGTTGACATTTTACATTACAACCTTCGCAGAGATTTTCTGTGAATTTCCAGCCAGAAACAATATGGGTCCGGATCAAAAGGAAGCTGCCTCCTTGTGTCGAAGACTCAGTAAAAGGGCAGGGGGAGATGCTCAGTTTTGTGTTTGCACTGGTTCCTCATGTGAAAAGCCTGAAAGTTAATTCCAAGGTCCTGCCATGTAGTTAGTTTGTATACACTGATGCTCAGAACAGTTCCGTGCGATGGTGAAGGTTCAACTGCTCATAACTCATTCTTCTGTTGAGTTCATGTGATCCTGCGCTAATGAGCTCTTCCAGGTATTGTGGAGATATATTCAGAGCCCAGGACGAGATGCCGGCATACAGACAGCTACGGGTTATGAGTGTGAGACATGCTGTACCTACAAATCAAATTTATTTGGTGCTTTGATGACATTTTATGTGAAGATAAAAGAAAAAAAAAACAAGCAGTGGCACCGAGGTGCATGAGACAAGTGATTTACGTGAGTACATTTTGGAATTTTCAGGGAGCTTTTGGTTGGCTACATGAATAAGTTTATTTAACAATATTTGGAGTTTGTATAAAAGAATTTGTGTTTAAAACTCTTTAAAATTTTTCCTTTTTTGAAAACAAAGATTTTTTGTTTTTGTTGCACACATGGGCCAGTAAAGGACCCAAGGGATGACCTTCTTCTTATCATCTGTGTGGGTCACTCATTTCCCCACCCTCTCCTGTAACTTGTGTCCATTTGGGTTCAATAACCTAGTGCTCATATCTCTTTTCCTCAGGTATGATGTAATTCCCTTTCACTTGTCAGTCTTGGGCTTTCCTAGGGATATACTGAGAAAGGAGCCTCATGTTTGACTCTTGACCCTTATTTTCCTTTCCATCTGGTAGAAAAAGATAGGTCAATAAAGTGTTAGGAACAAATTCAGCCAAGTCTCTTGGTTCTGACCTCATTGCAGAATTAAAAGATCACTAAGCATAGTTTAAAATTTACGACTTGGTGGTGGAGGGGAGACAGATGTTCATCAAAAAAAATATTTTTTGGCTGCATCATGCAGCTTTTGGGACCTTAGTTCCCTGACCAGGGGTTGAACCTGGGCCCTGACAGTGAAAGTGCTAAGTCTTAGCCACTGGACCACCAAGGAGTTCCCCTCAAAGCATTTTTGATTGAAAGCATTTGTGAGGCAGTGGGAGCCACAGACTCTCACCTAACCCAGGCTGCACTCTAATCCAGCTCCCTTTGGTCAGGCAGACCCCAGTATCTGAACTTTACCAGCAAGAAAGTGGAGGCTGGCATAGACGAGGTGATGAGCACACGCTGGTGCAGGGAGAAAGTGGGTCTCCTGTGTCAAAGGGGATGGGGCTGTGGCAGGTGGACAGCCAGTATGGCAGCAACAAGATGGCCATCTCTCCCATCAAGGGAGAAGTCTGCTTCCTTTTCCCTTGCATCTGGGCTGGCCCCGTGCCTTTGATCAATGGAATGTAGTAGGTGGGACACAGTGGGACTCCTTGGCCGAGACCTTCAGAGGCCTTGCAGCTTTTGTGTGGGTCGTCTTAAGATCCAGTTGTTGTGTCAAGAAGCTGAGCCCAGGGAACCCACAAGATCACAAGAAATAACAAATTGTTGTTTTAAGTAAGCAAACTGAGATAGTTTGAAGTTACATAAAATGAGTGAAATAATGCCATTTGCAGCAACATGGATGGACCAACAGATGATCATACTTAGTGAAGTAAGTCAGACAAAGACAAATACCGTATATATCACTTATATGTGAAATCTAACATGTGACACAAATGAACTCATCTATGAAACAGAAAAAGACAGACATAGAGAACAGACTTACAGTTGCCACAGGAAGGAAGGGTCGGGGAGGGGTGGACTGGGAGCTTGGTGTTAGCAGATGCAAACTATTACATACAGGATGGGTAACCAACAAGGTCCTGCTGTATAGCATAGGGAACTGTAGTCAATATCTTGTGATAAACCCTGTTGGGCAGGGCAGGGTGGGGCTTTGCTGATAGCTCAGCAGTAAAGAATCTCCTGGAGACTTGGGTTCGACCCCTGGGTTGGGAGGATCCCCTGGAGGAGGGCATGGTAACCCATCCCAGTATTCTTGCCTGGAGAATCTCATGGACAGAGGAGCCTGGCAGGCTACAGTCCATGGGGTCGCAAAGAGTCAGACATGACTGAAACGACTGGGCATGCCTATATATACATATACGTATGTATGTGTATATATGTGTGTGTATATATATATATATATATATAACTGAGTCACTTTGCTCTACAGCAGAAATTAACACACTGTAAATCAACTATACTTCCAAAAAATAACTTTTTTAAAAATGGGGCCATTTGTTTTGCAGCCATTGATAACTGAAAGTCATGACCAACTATCATTTGGAAACATTTATACCTTCTTGGATAAATTCTTTAAGTAATCTTGCTTGAAACTTCTGCAAAGTAATGGAATCTCTTCTCCTAATAGTAGTCACAGTAATAATAATAATGACAAACATTATTATCAAGACACAAAAATTTGTGACTCAACATGTATGGAGTGTAAAGTAGGACGGAAAACTTAAAAAGCAATGACAACACATTTTTGTCAACTGCAAATCCCACATAAATGTTATTCATTTCCATAGCTGTGAGACAAGTCAAGGGATTGGCCCACACTTTGCCGCAGAAGTGGGTACTGCATCAGTATTCACCTGCCTCCCTAATGACTCAAGGGATTCTTATTCCAGGGATTCACAGGACTTGTGTGAAGAGCAGGGAGGTGGCAGGCAGGGTTTCTGAGGTGGTGTGATTCTCCTTCTGTCTCCCTCTGTCTCCCTTAGTTGCTGGAGAGTCTCAAAGTGACAGGACCCAGTCCCGGGCCTCCCTCCTCAGGAATGGAGGGGGGCCCAGGGTGGCATTGAGGTGGTGGTCCAGGGAGTGGCCTGTCCAGTTCACTACTCAGTCAGCGGATCTGAGGTTACTTCCTTGGTTGCCATCCCACTTTCTGGTGGCGACAGCCCCCCGGCCCCAGGAAGACGAGGTGGCTGCATCCAGGGTTGATTTATTGCCCTTCTCCTATTCTTTATGGGGCCAGTTTTAATGAGTACCCGAGCAGAAACGCCTTTGACTCCCAGGCTGTGAATAACTGCCATTAATAGAAGGGTGAGCTGCTGGCCGCAGCACCCTGCATATTTCCATATTAATAACGCCATAAACTCCCCCAGAATGATGTCTTAGAACTCACAAGGTGGAGGCTGGCTGTCTGTAGGCTCAGGTCTGTGGAGGGGGCACGTGATCCCTGGAAGGAGAAGTGGCCTGGGACCTAGTCAGCTGCCCACGCATCTCTGCCAGGGGAGTTGCCTCTGGGGAGCAAGTTGCTGATTTCGTGGGGTGTCTGGAGGTGGGGCAGGAAGTTCTGTCTGCTTTCAAATATCTCCCATAGCAGTCTGTCAATTTGTCTGAGATTCCCTCACTTAAAGACAACTAATTTGAGTATTTAAGTTACTCTAAACTTCTGGATATCTATAAATTAAAAGGCTAATGCCTTAGGGGCTGACTTCATTAATTTCAGCTAATCTTGTCTAATCTTCTAGACTTGTCTAGAAAATTAATGTGACTGATTCATGTGACATGTTAACTGAACAGCTGCTGTGTGCAAAGAGCTAGGAATATGGGAGGGAAGGAAACAAGCAAAATCCTGCCATTGCACAGCTTCTATTTGAATTGAAACAGTAAACAAATACAGACGTAAGATAGATAGTGTGCCAGATGAGGGTCAACGTTACATAAACGATAGAGCACAGGCGGGAGATGGGGCATGTGTACTGGGGGAGGATTAGTGCAACCACTTTGTTCCAGGGAAGCTGACTGAGAGCAGACCCTTCGAATATTCTCTCCCAGGACAAACCGAGGTGACTTGGAGAGGAGAGATTTGGAGCCATCTTTCCATAGCTGGTGGCTTCCTCTTACCCAGCTCAGGTACCAGTCAAAGAAAGATCTCATAAAGAAGTCATGTCTTTTCCAGCCACTATATTTCCCTTATGAGGCCTGGACAATGGCTAGGGCCCTCAGACCCCTTGGTTCAGCCCTTTATCAGCCCCAGGTCTATGAAAGCCCAACATATGCCCCTCACTTCTGTGGATTCCCAGAGACTCTTAATTTCCTGCTTTAAGCAGGAAACTGAGTGGTCTCTGTGTAGCCACAGCTGATCCTGACCTGAAGACCCATGCCTTTCCAGAGTGCCCCACCCCAATCAAATGTTCTGAAAATCCATGCCTTTCCAGGGTGCCCCACCCCAATTAAATGTTCTGAAAACCCATGCCTTTCCAGAGTGCCCCACCCCAATCAAATGCTCATGAGCAAAGTAGGCTTTGCCAAAGATTCAGGAGGGGGAGGGGGAGGAGGAGGGGTTTACTTTTCACTGTCCACAGGCATTGCTTACTCTGGGTCTTTTGTTATCCCAGTGGGTTAGGAGAGAGATATCCTGCCAGAGTTGCCAAACTTGTTACCTGAAAACTGGGTTGGCCTTTCGGTAAGTGTCGAGTCAAAAGACACAACCAAACCAAACCTTGGGAGAAGGAAGGATTCATTACTTGTGGAAAGCAAGGAGAACACCAGGGATCTCCCTCAAAGCAGTTTCTCCCCGAACAGTTTTAAGCTAAGGGTACCTGAGTATTCAGGAAGTGGACTTGAACAGAGGAGAATTCAGCATAGAACTGGAGCCAAGGTCAACAGTGTCCAAGCTTTAGTTGATTGAAATCAGGAGGGTCATCGTCATCATTCCATCCTCCGCCTTGGTGGGGGCCTTAGTTCTTGCAGAACTCAAAGATAGGTTGTTATGTATATTCCTTGAGGAACCAGGATGGTGCCCCAAGACTCCCTTGTCTCAGCATCTCCTTCCTTCTCTGATTGGAAACTGCTTGAATCTGCCCTTTGGAACTCAGGGAAGGTCAAAGAGGCTGAGTAAAATCTATTTCCTACAAATAAGAAACAGGAGACACAGAAAGGATTTGCACCTGGGAGCCCCACAGAGTCCTGCTTAATTTCAGTCCCATCTTGGCCCTTCTACCACCAGGCTTTTCTTTTTTAAGTTTTCAGTTGTCCATCTTTACCCTTGATTTTCCAATCTCACTAATTTTTCTTTTCCTTTCTTGCTCCCGCAAGTCTATTTCTGGTTGCATCCCTCCATCCCTATTGGCCTCTGGAAGCTCCAAGTACTTCCTCCTGATTACAGGGCACAGCTTCCCCTTCCTCTAACAGCTAGATGTTAATTGACACCAGAGTGTGGGGTTGGCTTCCTCCCAAAATAATTATCTCAATGTTTTGCTAGCAGCCCAGCACATTCCTCTTTAAGGACTTCTAGTGCCCACCATTAGAAAAATAGCATCTTCACTGCTTTACTCGTGGAAGGCACTGCTTGTTCTTACCCAATAGCATTCTCCTTTCTCCTTTACCAATAGAGTCTGGTGTTATCACAGAAACCATAGCCCAGTGAAACACGCTTATCTCCCAAGACTCCCTTGCAGCTAGAGGCGACCATGTGACGTCATCCTGGCCATGAAGGTTGGAGTGGAGGAAAGCATTGTAAAGTGGTATGGTGTAACTAGCATAACCTTTGGCCCTTTGCCTTCTGCAGCTTCCTGCTTGGAGTGAAAGTGTGACTTTGAGACTGAAAACTAAATTAGGGCAGGAGGGTGGGAAGATAGGAGGAACAGAGTCCTTGATCATATTTTTGAGTACCAGTCTTGAACAAGTCTAGACTTCTTGTTACATGAGACAACTCCCTATTGAAAGATAGGCTTTCTCATTGGCTGTTATAGGCTGAACTATGTTCCCTCCAAATTTATATGTTGAAATTCTAATCCACAGTACCTCGAATGTGACTATATTTGGAGACTGGGCCTTTAAAGATGTAACTATGGTTAATTGAAGCCCTATGGGTGGGCTCTAATCTAACCTGAGTGATGTTTATATAAGAAGAGGAAATTCGGACACATGAAGAGACACTGGGGTGTATACATATAGGAAAGATCACATGAGGACACAATGAGGAAGTGGCCTTCTTCAAGCCAATAAGAGAGGCCTCAAGAGAAACCAAACCTGCCACCACTTTGACCTTGGACTTACAGCCTCCAGAACTGTGAGGAATAAATTTCTGTTGTGTAAGCACCCCCTGGTCTGTGATATTTGTCAGCCCTAGCAAATGAGTTCAGTGGCTCTCCGCTAGATGTCAGCCTGACTCCTACCCCATAACATTGGGTCTAGCCTCAGTGGGTCAAAGATTAGATGTGGAGGTAGAAGAAGTCTCCAAGGTCTCCAAGGCTAATTGTGATTAGGTTCTAATTCAAGCATCCCTCTGAGGATGGTGCCAGCATCTTAGGTACCAGGTTCGAAATGTCCCATCTCCCTGGTCGGGTGTTTTCACATTTCTCTCTCCCTTCCCTAGAGCTGTGGTTGCAATGTACCTGCTCATTTGAACCTTCCTGTCTTCAAACATTCTCTTCTCAGCATCCAGGAGTGTCAGAACATTTATCCAGCAACCAGTCTGGGTGAATGTGGCAAGAGTAGTACCTGGTGTATAGTTGGCTCTCAGGAAACATTAATTGAATTCATGGATAGGAGATGACCATAGGGACCATCGCCAGGTAGCATATATAATTACTATGCATTTATTTATTCATAAATTTAAAATAAAATGGATTTTTCTCCCATTATAAAAAATAACATGAACTTGTCTTCAGTTGGGGATTAGATGCTATCTTAGGTGCCTTGCACTTGTTTATCTTCACAAGAAGTCTGAAAGCTAGATACTGTGCCAATTTTATAGGGCTTCCCTGGTGGCTCAGCAGTAAAGAATCTGCCTGCAATGCAGGATACACAAGAGATGCAGGTTTGATCCCTTTGTGGGGAAGATCCCCTGGAGGAGGGCGTGGTAACCCTCTCCAGTATTCTTGCCTGGAGAATCCCATGGACAGAGGAGCATGTATGCAACAGTCCATGGGGTCCCAAAGGACACAACTGAAGGGACTGAGCATGCATGCACATGTTACTTTTATAGAAGAGGAGGATGAAATTTAGAAACCAAAGGTGATTTATTGTTTCAGTTCAGTTCAGTTGCTCACCTGTGTCCGACTCTTTGTGACCTTGTGGACTGCAGCACGCCAGGCCTCCCTGTCCATCACCAACTCCCGGAGTTTACCCAAACTCATGTCCATTGAGTTGGTGATGCCATACAACCATCTCATCCTCTGTTGTTTCCTTCTCCTCCCCGCTTCAATCTTTACCAGTATCAGGGTCTTTTCAAATGAGTCAACTCTTCGCATGAGATGGCCAAAGTATTGGAGTTTCAGCTTCAGCATCAGCCCTTCCACTGAATATTCAGGACTGATTTCCTTTATGATTGACTGGTTTGATCTCCTTGAAGTCCAAGGGACTCTCAAGAGTCTTCTCCAACATCACAGTTTGAAAGCATCAATTCTTCGGTGCTCAGCTTTCTTTATAGTTCAACTCTCACATCCATACCTGACTACTGGAAAAACCATAGCTTTGATTAGACAGACCTTTGTTGTCAAAGTAATGTCTCTGCTTTTTAATACGCTGTGTAGGTTGGTCATAACTTTTCTTCCAAGGAGCAAGTGTCTAATTTCATGGCTTCAGTCACCATCTGCAGTGATTTTGGAGCCCCCCAAAATAAAGTTTGGAGCCCAAAACAATAAAGATTTATTGTTTAAAAAATAATAAAAAGCATGTGGCATTTATGGTTTTTTCTATAACAAGGATGACATCTTCAGTGATATAATCCTTCCAGGCTATCTTGATGTTCTCTCTACCTGGGTTCTCTTCCATAGTCCTGACAATCCTTTCCATATAGTACTGGGTATAATGAGCCTTAAAGGTCCTTGTGTCACCCTGCTATAGAGGCTGAATTAGAGATGCTGTATTTGTATACAAGCAGACCACTTTGATGCCGCTGGTGTTGAGCTTATGGGTTTCTGGGTGGCCAGGAGCATTGTCCAATATCAAAAGAACTTTTAAAAGGTAGTCCCTTACTGACAAGGTACTTACTGACTTCAAGGTCAAAGTGTCGATGAAATCAATACAGAAAAAGTGCTCTCATTATCCAGACCTTCTTGCTGTCCAACCTAGAGACTGGCAGTTGGTGTTTTATCTTTTCCCTTGAAGGTTTTGGGGGGTCAGCGGCTTTATAGATAAGGTCAGTCCTGATCGTAAACCCAACTGCATTTGCACAAAACAAGTTAGCCTATCACTTCCTGCCTTAAATCCTGGTGCTCACTTCTCTTCCTTACTGATAGATGTCCTTTGTGGCACTTACCCCACTGGCAGAATAGGGCACTTTTGTCTGCATTAAAAACCCATTCAGGCAGAAGTCCTTTCTTCTCAATGACCTTTTTCATGGCCTCTGGGTAATTGTCAGGTGCCTCTTGGTTGGCAGAAGCTGCTTCTCTTGTTTTCTTGACATTTTAAAAACCAAACACTTTTCTAAAATTATCAGACCACCCTTTGCTGGCTTTAAATCTCCAGCTTTGGATCCTTCACTTTCTGCTTTAAAATTTCCTGTAATGAGGGCTTCCTGGTGGCTCAGACGGTGAAGAATCCGCCTGCAATGCAGGACACCTGGGTTCGATCCCTGGCTTGGGAAAATCCTCTGGAAGAGGGCATGGTAACCTATTCCAGTATGCTTGCCTGGAGAGTCCCCATGCAAAGAGGAGCCTGGCGGGCTACACAGTCCATGGGATCTCAAAGAGTCGGACACGACTGAACGACTAAGCACAGCACAGCACAGTCCCATAATGACTTTTTTTTCCTCCAGTCATACTAGAGTCTATAGATTTGTCTTTCTTGTAGCCATCCTATACCCCCATACAGCTGCATTTTCAATATGAGGTTTAAAAATATTTTGCCGAAAGTGGAAAGTTTTAATGCCTGCTGGTGTAGCTATAGCGATGGCTTCACAAATTTCCTTTTGTTTTTTATAATGATCCTTATATTGGACTCATTTATCTTGAAATGGTGGTGACCACAGCTGCAGACCTCAGTCAATGGCCCATGAAACAATTCAGCTTTCTCTTGTAACATCATGACTTTTCTCTGCTTCTTAGGGTCACTTCTAGCATCACTGGTGGCACTTTGTACAGGTCTCTTGGTGTTACTCAAGGTTTATGGTATTGTACTCAACGTGATGAAAAATACACAAGAACTGTGAGGCATCACTTTTTACTGTGGTATGTAATTTACTTGAGAGATTAACGTCTCACGTGGAGATGATTAGTGTCACATGGAGTTTCAAGTGGATACTCATAACACTTGAACTCACCCTCTAGAGCCACAGGAGGTGACTATAAAAATGTTATACCAGTACAGTATGTACTTCAGTTAATTTTATGCAGTTATGATTTAATTCTTCATCTTTATGTTTGTTTACTTTTCTCTTGGCTGCAAACGGTGTCATTTTTGGTAAGTGTTTGTGTAAGTTTTGATAAATCTTAACTTTAATAATATATATGTGCATATTTTATGATAGTAAATGATACAATAGACCAGTATTTATGTAAATCTCATGCATTCATGACATATGGAATGCTTTCTTTTTTCTTTTCCATTTCTAGGCTACATGGTTTGTTTGTGGGGTTTTTCAAACTGTTGCAAATCTCCAAAAATCTTTCCAGTATGTTTATTGAAAAAAATCTGTATATAAGTGGACCTGTGCAGTTCAAACCCATGTTGATAAAGGGTGAGCTGTATTCTTTTTAAATTTATTTTTTAGTTGGAGAATAATTGCTTTACAATGTGGTGTTGGTTTCTGTTGTACAACAATGCAAGTCAACCATAATTATATTGTATATCATATATCATCTCCTTCTTGAGCCTTCCTCCTCTCCCCGCATCCTACCCCTCTATGTCATCACAGAGCACCAAGCTGGGCTCCCTGTGTTATATAGCGACTTCTCACCAGCTATCTATTTTACACATGGTAATGTATACATGTTGATGCTACTTTCTCTGTTCATCCCACTCTTTCTTTCCCCTACAAGTGTGACCTGTATTTTAAAACTGATTGTGATGAGGAATGCACAATTCTATGAATAAAAAGCATTACATTTTATACTTTAAGTAGGGAAATTCTATGGCACGTGACCTATATATATATATATATATATACACACATAGTTAAACAGCTATATCTCAATATAGCTGTTTAAAAAAAGAAAACTGAAAATATCAGTAAAGCATCTGTGTTTTACAGGAATATTGATAGGAATACTGACAGGAATACCACTTTGTCTCCTTCTACTGACAGCTTTTTAGGAAGGTCTTTAGGATACTTCGTATGCGATAGTCCAGGTGTTCCTGCGTCTGTGTGGCCAGCAATCTGGAACTATCAACGGGCATAACCAGAAAAAAAAACCCCATAGAAAGCCTGCTCACTCTAACCAAAGGTCTGAGAAAAGGGCAGCCCAGCAGCTAGTACCCACCCCATTGCAGCCAAATACCAAGGGAAAAACTCCCTCTGAGTTTCTGCTGAATTCCCCCATTCCTGTTGGTGCTGTTGGGGCTAAGTGGTGAGCTGCACTTCTGGCCCCATCTGGAGGAGGCATGTTTCCATCATAACCTGGAGACAATGAAGTGGTGTGAGTCTGTGTTCTGCTTTTGCTGGGATGGTGTCCATGGGGCCCAGTAGGGAACTTCTGCTCCATTTAGACCTGCATACCACACCTAAAAGGGTGACTGTCTATAAAAAAGAAGGTTAAGTAGAGTCCATATTGTTATAGAATAACACCCAAAATGTATATACAATTAAAATCACTCCTCAGACCAAGAACCAAGAATATTTCAATCTGAATGAGAAAAGGCAATCAACAGACACCAATATGGAAATGATTAAGAATTTAGATTCTAAAGCAGCCACTATGAAAATGCTTTAATAAGCAATAGCAAACATGTTTGAAACAAAGGAAAAAATAGTCTCATTAAAGAAATAGAAGATATAAAGAAAAACCAAGTGGAAATTTTAGAATTGAAAAATACAAGAACTGAAGTTAAAAAGTCATTGGATGTGCTTAATAGCAGAAAAAATATAAAAGAAGGGAAAACATCAATGAACTTGAAGATAGAACAATACAAATTGCCTGATCTGAATAACACAGAGAAAATAGACTAAAAAAGACATGAAAAGAGTCTCAGGGACCTGTGGGGCAGTAGCAAAGGATCTAACATTTGTATCATTAGAGTCCTGGAAGGAGAGGATAAAATGTGGGCCAAAAAGATTTGGAAAAATGGTTGAAAACTTTCCAACGTTGGCAAAAGACATAAGCTTATTGATTCCAGAAGCTGAGTGTATCCAAATAAGACAAAACAAAGAAATCTATGCCAAGACACATCAAAATCAAAAACTAAAGACAAAGAAAAAATACAAAGAAAAAAGTCTTGAAAGCCTATGGAAAGATGGGAGGCATTATATATAAGCATGAAATGATTCAAATGACAGAGGATTTCTCATAAGAAACCACGGAGGCCAGAAGGAAGACTCACACCATTTTTCAACTGACAGGCCAACTTCAAAATTTCTTTGCTTCTTCCTTAAATTCACACTAAGTCCCTTCTTTAAGCATTCTTTCTCAAGCATTACTCATAAAACACAGCCTCATCTCTCTAATGAAAATGTTTTTTTCATTACAGACATATCTCCTTAAGTAAAAAAATATTATTGTGATTCAATGTTTTGACTTGTTTAATTAGTTATTACCATGTTATAGAAAATCCATTATTTTGAATATTTGGCTTTTAGCAACTTTGTTGAATTGTTACTAATTCTAATAATTTTAGAGCTTATTCTTTGTAATTTGTAGCTAAAACATCTGCCAACAACATGATTTTTCTCCATGCCATTCTAAAAGTTCCAATTATTTCCATTTTCATGTGTTATAGTATTGGCTAAGAAAAAATAATCTAGAAAAAGCATATATAATAATTGTCATAGGACTGCCCTGGTAGCACAGTGGATAGGAATCCACTTGCCAATGCAGGGGACACAGGTTCGACTTATAGTCTGGGACGATTCCACATGCTGTGGAGCAACAGACCGTGCACCACAATTACTGAGCCCACTGCAGCTACAAAAGCCCGTGTGCCTAGAGCCTGTGCCCTGCAGCATGAGAAGTCACTGCGATGAGAAGCCCTTGCTCACCGCAACTACAGAAGCCGCACAAAATAATGAAGACCCAATGCAGCAAAGAAAAATAAGTAAATAAATAAATAAAATTCAAATCAATTATTTTAAAAATGCAATGTATCCTAAAGTGTGTTCCCGATTCTGGGTTCTCAGGATGTTTTGGGTAATGCTTGGTAAAACTTTTTAAAAGTGTTTGGTTGGTTGCTTGTATTTTGCACAGCTTCTGGATCTTAGGCATGACAGTTTTCATTGCCTGTCTGAGAAGTGGGTGTTGGGGACCCCTCCTTTCTTTGTTTGATAGCATCTTTCATGTATTGGTGCTCTAGGGACTCACTTTTGGAAATGCTGCTTTAGAATTTCACTGTAATGGATACTACAGATGGACAGTTGGGTTGAAATAGCCATTCTTTGTAATGCTGAAGAAGTATCTTCCTAGTCCTGAAATACTTACTGCAGTCTTCTTAGATGATGGGATGGAGTTTGAGTGGGGCAATGATTAAATAAAATTACTTTTTTAGTCTCATGTTATCAAACTGTTTGTAATAAACATGTATTAGCTTTGTAATTAGATAAAACCCCATAAAATGCAAATACTTGCTCAGTAGTTTGATCAGAATTGCTCTCTCTGTGGGGAAGGCAGATGCCATATGAGAGTCCTGTGTTTGGGAGAGGGAGCCCTCTAGGGTAGCGTAGAGCAGGGTAGAGGCCTGAGACGGGAATCTGGAGGTGGGTGATGTCATCTGTTTCCTGATTGGCTGCCAGCTAGATGCCATCAGGGGCCTGAACCATTTTCTGCCCATTTCACTTGTAGTCAAATTCACCATCAGTAAAGTTGACTGAAAATCTTCCAGGCCAGCTGCTGCCATATTTGCAGGAGAAAGTCAAATATTCTAATCACTTTTCCTGACATTTAAACAAACTCAATTTTCGTGTAAAATTATCTCTTAACCCTCCAGAAAGCTGTTTATTTTTTCTGCTAAGGAGGTACAAGTTCAATGCTCCTTTTCAAATGGATATAATTTCTTGAAAGCCAGAAATTACAGCTCTTAATGGTATCTTTCTTCCATTGTGATTAAATCCCTTTGATGTTGGGTATTCGAATTTTCTTCCTCCCTAGTCTTAAGCTACCCTCCCTAGCTTCCTCTTTTTCTTCTTTCTTTCCTTTCTTCCTAGAAGAAGGACATCAATTAGGACAGGAAACTTTGTCATCTGAAATGACATTTTCAGAATGCCTTTATTAAAATCACCATAAGTTAGGATATAGGAGATCCACCAAAAAAAAGAGCAATAATAACAACATTGTATATGATGATAATGGGGCTTCCTGGGTAGGTAANTCTAACAATAACCCGAACCCTAACCATAGCCCTAGCCTTACCCAAGCCTTAGCCCTAGCCCTAAACCTAACACTAACACTAGCACTAGCTCTAAGCCTAAAAGCTAACCCTATCCTTAGCCCTAGACCTAGCAGTAACCCTAACGTTAACCGTAGCCCTAACCCTAACTTTAGCACCAATCCTAACCCTAGGCCTGACCCTAGCACAGACCCTAGCCCTAGGCCTAGCCCTAACCCTAACCCTAACCCTGTATTTTAAAACTGATTGTGATGAGGAATGCACAATTCTATGAATAAAAAGCATTACATTTTATACTTTAAGTAGGGAAATTCTATGGCACGTGACCTATATATATATATATATATATACACACATAGTTAAACAGCTATATCTCAATATAGCTGTTTAAAAAAAGAAAACTGAAAATATCAGTAAAGCATCTGTGTTTTACAGGAATATTGATAGGAATACTGACAGGAATACCACTTTGTCTCCTTCTACTGACAGCTTTTTAGGAAGGTCTTTAGGATACTTCGTATGCGATAGTCCAGGTGTTCCTGCGTCTGTGTGGCCAGCAATCTGGAACTATCAACGGGCATAACCAGAAAAAAAAACCCCATAGAAAGCCTGCTCACTCTAACCAAAGGTCTGAGAAAAGGGCAGCCCAGCAGCTAGTACCCACCCCATTGCAGCCAAATACCAAGGGAAAAACTCCCTCTGAGTTTCTGCTGAATTCCCCCATTCCTGTTGGTGCTGTTGGGGCTAAGTGGTGAGCTGCACTTCTGGCCCCATCTGGAGGAGGCATGTTTCCATCATAACCTGGAGACAATGAAGTGGTGTGAGTCTGTGTTCTGCTTTTGCTGGGATGGTGTCCATGGGGCCCAGTAGGGAACTTCTGCTCCATTTAGACCTGCATACCACACCTAAAAGGGTGACTGTCTATAAAAAAGAAGGTTAAGTAGAGTCCATATTGTTATAGAATAACACCCAAAATGTATATACAATTAAAATCACTCCTCAGACCAAGAACCAAGAATATTTCAATCTGAATGAGAAAAGGCAATCAACAGACACCAATATGGAAATGATTAAGAATTTAGATTCTAAAGCAGCCACTATGAAAATGCTTTAATAAGCAATAGCAAACATGTTTGAAACAAAGGAAAAAATAGTCTCATTAAAGAAATAGAAGATATAAAGAAAAACCAAGTGGAAATTTTAGAATTGAAAAATACAAGAACTGAAGTTAAAAAGTCATTGGATGTGCTTAATAGCAGAAAAAATATAAAAGAAGGGAAAACATCAATGAACTTGAAGATAGAACAATACAAATTGCCTGATCTGAATAACACAGAGAAAATAGACTAAAAAAGACATGAAAAGAGTCTCAGGGACCTGTGGGGCAGTAGCAAAGGATCTAACATTTGTATCATTAGAGTCCTGGAAGGAGAGGATAAAATGTGGGCCAAAAAGATTTGGAAAAATGGTTGAAAACTTTCCAACGTTGGCAAAAGACATAAGCTTATTGATTCCAGAAGCTGAGTGTATCCAAATAAGACAAAACAAAGAAATCTATGCCAAGACACATCAAAATCAAAAACTAAAGACAAAGAAAAAATACAAAGAAAAAAGTCTTGAAAGCCTATGGAAAGATGGGAGGCATTATATATAAGCATGAAATGATTCAAATGACAGAGGATTTCTCATAAGAAACCACGGAGGCCAGAAGGAAGACTCACACCATTTTTCAACTGACAGGCCAACTTCAAAATTTCTTTGCTTCTTCCTTAAATTCACACTAAGTCCCTTCTTTAAGCATTCTTTCTCAAGCATTACTCATAAAACACAGCCTCATCTCTCTAATGAAAATGTTTTTTTCATTACAGACATATCTCCTTAAGTAAAAAAATATTATTGTGATTCAATGTTTTGACTTGTTTAATTAGTTATTACCATGTTATAGAAAATCCATTATTTTGAATATTTGGCTTTTAGCAACTTTGTTGAATTGTTACTAATTCTAATAATTTTAGAGCTTATTCTTTGTAATTTGTAGCTAAAACATCTGCCAACAACATGATTTTTCTCCATGCCATTCTAAAAGTTCCAATTATTTCCATTTTCATGTGTTATAGTATTGGCTAAGAAAAAATAATCTAGAAAAAGCATATATAATAATTGTCATAGGACTGCCCTGGTAGCACAGTGGATAGGAATCCACTTGCCAATGCAGGGGACACAGGTTCGACTTATAGTCTGGGACGATTCCACATGCTGTGGAGCAACAGACCGTGCACCACAATTACTGAGCCCACTGCAGCTACAAAAGCCCGTGTGCCTAGAGCCTGTGCCCTGCAGCATGAGAAGTCACTGCGATGAGAAGCCCTTGCTCACCGCAACTACAGAAGCCGCACAAAATAATGAAGACCCAATGCAGCAAAGAAAAATAAGTAAATAAATAAATAAAATTCAAATCAATTATTTTAAAAATGCAATGTATCCTAAAGTGTGTTCCCGATTCTGGGTTCTCAGGATGTTTTGGGTAATGCTTGGTAAAACTTTTTAAAAGTGTTTGGTTGGTTGCTTGTATTTTGCACAGCTTCTGGATCTTAGGCATGACAGTTTTCATTGCCTGTCTGAGAAGTGGGTGTTGGGGACCCCTCCTTTCTTTGTTTGATAGCATCTTTCATGTATTGGTGCTCTAGGGACTCACTTTTGGAAATGCTGCTTTAGAATTTCACTGTAATGGATACTACAGATGGACAGTTGGGTTGAAATAGCCATTCTTTGTAATGCTGAAGAAGTATCTTCCTAGTCCTGAAATACTTACTGCAGTCTTCTTAGATGATGGGATGGAGTTTGAGTGGGGCAATGATTAAATAAAATTACTTTTTTAGTCTCATGTTATCAAACTGTTTGTAATAAACATGTATTAGCTTTGTAATTAGATAAAACCCCATAAAATGCAAATACTTGCTCAGTAGTTTGATCAGAATTGCTCTCTCTGTGGGGAAGGCAGATGCCATATGAGAGTCCTGTGTTTGGGAGAGGGAGCCCTCTAGGGTAGCGTAGAGCAGGGTAGAGGCCTGAGACGGGAATCTGGAGGTGGGTGATGTCATCTGTTTCCTGATTGGCTGCCAGCTAGATGCCATCAGGGGCCTGAACCATTTTCTGCCCATTTCACTTGTAGTCAAATTCACCATCAGTAAAGTTGACTGAAAATCTTCCAGGCCAGCTGCTGCCATATTTGCAGGAGAAAGTCAAATATTCTAATCACTTTTCCTGACATTTAAACAAACTCAATTTTCGTGTAAAATTATCTCTTAACCCTCCAGAAAGCTGTTTATTTTTTCTGCTAAGGAGGTACAAGTTCAATGCTCCTTTTCAAATGGATATAATTTCTTGAAAGCCAGAAATTACAGCTCTTAATGGTATCTTTCTTCCATTGTGATTAAATCCCTTTGATGTTGGGTATTCGAATTTTCTTCCTCCCTAGTCTTAAGCTACCCTCCCTAGCTTCCTCTTTTTCTTCTTTCTTTCCTTTCTTCCTAGAAGAAGGACATCAATTAGGACAGGAAACTTTGTCATCTGAAATGACATTTTCAGAATGCCTTTATTAAAATCACCATAAGTTAGGATATAGGAGATCCACCAAAAAAAAGAGCAATAATAACAACATTGTATATGATGATAATGGGGCTTCCTGGGTAGGTAAAGAAACTGCCTTCAGTGCAGGAGAAAGAGGAGACGCTGGTTCAACCCTTGATTGGGGAAGATCCTCTGGAGGAGGGCATGGCAACCCACTCCAGTATTCTTGCAGGGAAAATCCCATGGACAGAGGACCCCATCTGGCTAGAGTCCATGGGGTCGCAAAGAGTCATCATGACTGAAGTGACTGAGCATGCACATGAATAATGATAATGATAAGTTAAGGGACTTCCTTGGTGGTCCAGTGGTTAAGACTTCATGCTCCCAGTGCAGGGGGCACAGGCTTGATCCCTGGTTGAGGAAGTAAGATCCTGGATGCCACATGTTGTGGCCTGAAAAATAAATTCTAATGAACTACTTTTTAATTTTAAAATGTCAGTTTTAATTAAGCACTTGCTATGTGGGAGGCACTATTCTAAGTCCTTTTCATTTCTTTAAGTCTCGCAATATTCCTAAAAGGAGGAATGTGTTTTTAGGGTTGGGAAATCAGAGAGGTTAAGTGATTTGCTCACAAGAACACAGCTGGTAAACGACAGAGCCAGAACACAGATCCATGTTTCTTCCACTATCTGTTCAAATCAGATAAACTTGTGAAAATTAGAAATAAGGAGTGTTTTCAAAGTGTTTTCTTTCGAGGGAAGAAAAAAAGATGGAACTGTTGGTGCTCTTGAAGAAAAAGAGAGAGCAAGGGAAAGAGGAGGGCATTTCAGAAGAACTAAATCAATGAATGATCTAATATCAGAAGCTGGGGGGGGGCCTCAGCTCCCTCATTTTGTTGTTGTTGTTCAGTCATTAAGTCGTGTCTGAATCTTTGTGACCCCAGGGACAGATGTGTATAAGAGACAGCACTCCTCTCCTCCTCCCCCCTCTCCTCTCCTCTCTCCCCTGGCTGGGCNCTCTAATATTTTGGCCACCTGATGCAAAGAGCTGGCTCATTTGACAAGATCCTGATGTTGGGAAAGATTGAAGGCAGGAGGAGAAAGGGATGACAGAGGATGAGATGGTTAGATGGCATCACTGACTCAATGGACATGAGTTTGGGTAAACTCTGGGAGCTGGTGATGGGCAGGAAGGCCTGGCATGCTGCAGTTCATGGGGGTCTCAAAGAGTCAGACACAATTGAGCGACTGAACTGAACTGAACTGAATGACAGTAGCTGAACTATTTGCCATCCCTGGTAGCTCAGATGGTAAAGAATTCACCTGCAATGCCAGACGACCTACGTTCAATTCCTGGGTCGTGAAGATCCCTTGGAGAAGGGAATGGCAACCCACTGCAGTATTCTTACCTGAAGAATTCTATGGACAGAGGAGTCTGGCAGGCTATAGTCCATGGAGTTGCAAAGAGTTGGACACAAGTGAGTGACTAACACTTTCGCTTTCACACACATATAGCATTATACCAGATGGAACTCTCTAGTCCTCCCTTTATTTTATTTCATTTATGCTTATTACAACCTTCTTGGGCTGAATAATGCCCCCCACCCCAAGATGTTCACATACTAATTTCTGGAACCTGTGAGTATGTTCCCTTACCTGGTAAGAGACTTTGCAGACGTGATGAGGGATCTGGAAGTGGAGAGGTTATCCTGGATGATCAGAGAGGGCTAGATGTGATCATGAGGGACAGAGATAGGAGATGAAGGAGATGAGAAGATAGAGGAAGGGGAAGAAGCAATAAAGGTCAAAGAGGGGAGGCACAGATTTTTTGCTGGAACCTCCAGCAGGAACCAGCCCTGTGGATGCCTTGATTTCAGCCCCATAGGAATCATTTTGGACTTCTGACCTTCAAAACTAAAACAGAAAAAAATGTGTGTTGCTTTAAGCCAGGAAATTTGTGGTAATTTGTCACGACAGCAATAGGAAACAAGTATAGGTAGGTGCTATTAATGTCTCTGTTTTACATATGAAGAGACTGAGGCACACAGAGAGATTAAATACTTCATTCAAGGTCACACAACCGGAAGTGGCAGGACTGGGAATCAAATAGCTCCCGCTGACTTGACTACCATGCTGTTTGACCTAAGACAAGGCACTTTACTTCCCCGATTCTCAGTTTTCTCATCTCTAAAAAGTAGCTAATGATCCCTGTACATCAGTTTGTTAGGGGAATTAAATGAGATAATACTCAATATTCTAGGTNAAGTGGAGAGGTTATCCTGGATGATCAGAGAGGGCTAGATGTGATCATGAGGGACAGAGATAGGAGATGAAGGAGATGAGAAGATAGAGGAAGGGGAAGAAGCAATAAAGGTCAAAGAGGGGAGGCACAGATTTTTTGCTGGAACCTCCAGCAGGAACCAGCCCTGTGGATGCCTTGATTTCAGCCCCATAGGAATCATTTTGGACTTCTGACCTTCAAAACTAAAACAGAAAAAAATGTGTGTTGCTTTAAGCCAGGAAATTTGTGGTAATTTGTCACGACAGCAATAGGAAACAAGTATAGGTAGGTGCTATTAATGTCTCTGTTTTACATATGAAGAGACTGAGGCACACAGAGAGATTAAATACTTCATTCAAGGTCACACAACCGGAAGTGGCAGGACTGGGAATCAAATAGCTCCCGCTGACTTGACTACCATGCTGTTTGACCTAAGACAAGGCACTTTACTTCCCCGATTCTCAGTTTTCTCATCTCTAAAAAGTAGCTAATGATCCCTGTACATCAGTTTGTTAGGGGAATTAAATGAGATAATACTCAATATTCTAGGTGGCAATGGCACCCCACTCCAGTACTCTTGCCTGGAAAATCCTATGGACAGAGGAGCCTGGTGGACTGCAGTCCATAGGGTGGCTAAGAGTTGGATATGACTGAGCGACTTCCCTTTCACTTTTCACTTTCATGCATTGGAGAAGGAAATGGCAACCCACTCCAGTGTTCTTGCCTGGGGAATCCCAGGGACGGGGGAGCCTGCTGGGCTGCTGTCTATGGGGTCGCACGGAGTCAGACACGACTGAAGTGACTTAGCTTAGCTTAGCTTAGCTATTCTAGGTGGGGAGATGGTGGTAATGATGATCGAGACGATGGTGATGACGATGGTGGTGACGTTGATAATGGTGGTGGTGATTATGACCCTGGTGGCGATAATTATGGTGAGAATAAAAGATGCCCGTTGTGAGGTGCAGAAAGTCAGCAGTGCACCTTTGAGAGGGAGAGTGTAGCGTGGACAGGCCAAGAGAGCTCTGGAGGAGGATGTTTTTCCTCTTGCTTCTGCTCTACTTTTGACTTTGTTCTTAGCCTTCGAATGTCTTTTATTCAAGCTACTGCCCAAACAGCTCTCCTCATCATGCCAACCCCTTGTCCCAGCTGCCCTCCTGCCCTGCCACATGGTCATATGTGGCTTGACACTTTAACCAGCTCCTTTGTACTAATAACAAGGACCAGAGCAGAATCCAAAGAGGAGACTGCTGTCAGCCTAGAGAAACCATCAGAATCTCCCAAGTACTGTTCCTTGGTCCAGTTGTCAACTCAAACAAGGGTCAACAGGGAAAGTTTCAGTGGGAATTGGGAAAGTGGATTTTGAGAGATCAAAGCAGATATATGTGCACATATGGATTTTTTTTCTGAGTATAGAAGGTCTATATAAGATTATTATATAAATAGAGGAATAGATAAAGAATAATATTCTTCTCTAATCTTACCACTGGAGAGAATTACCACTGTATTATTTTGTTTATTACCACTGTGTATTTTCCACTGTATTTTCAGTGTATTTTCCACTCATCTTTTTTTCCTCTGTATTGATAAATACTGTGGATAGATTTGTATCTTTAAAAAAAAATATTTTATTGGAGTACACTGTTGGGTTAGTGTATCTTTATGCTTTTCAGTTAATAATCGATTGTGATTTAAGGTATCATTAAATCTTGTTCAAAAGATGCTATTTTTATTATTTTGTAAGATATTCTATTTGCATTCTATTTTCTTTCTTGCTAGAAATATTTATTTACTTGGCTGCATTGGATCTTACTTGCAGCATGCAGGATATTTTGGTTGTGGCATGTGGGATCTTGTTCCCTGACTAGGGACCAAACCTGGGCCCTTGCATTGGGAGCTTGGAGTCTTAGCCATTGGACTAGGGAAGTTCCTCTATTCTCTTTATATCATATGTGTCTGAATGAATATGGAGGATGAATCTCATCAGCATTTTAAAGATTTTGAATAACTTCCTTGTTGATTTTTTGGATCCATTTCTGGGTAAAGCCACCCCAGCAGTGATGGTGGTCTTGTTTCAGGAGATCAGGACAGGGAGGAAGATGATACAGTCTTTCTTTTTTCAGAGGATGTGTGTGAACCTGTGCTTTTGGGGGAGAAAAGGGGCTAGTCTTGAGGACCCAGAGGTCTTCCCATGTGTCATCATGGGGCTTCTTTGACTCTGCCTTGACATTCCAGAAGCTCCTCAGTTTTCAGCTAAATAAAATTGGCTCTTAGATGTGTAGTTTTTTGTTTTTGGTCAAGTATTGCTCAAATGCAGTAAATGAGAAACAAGGTTTGCAATACTTCTGATGGGTTCCCTCATTTGTCCAGGTTTGAAATTTGCATAATATCTCTCCAACAAGCTTTTTCTTCAAAAGCATGAAAACATTCCTCTGAGGAAGAAGCTCTGGGACAGATATTCAATGAGGGTCAAGATCTGGGCTTCTATGACACCTGGACTTGTTTTTAATCTTAGCCTGGAGGGACCATTCTCCAGAGGTGACCCCCCTGGTGAACCACACCTGCCAGTGTTCATGCCTTGCTCGGTCTGCCCTTGACTCTGGGTAGCCCCATGACTTGCTTTTGGCCAATGCAGCAGAGGAGACTTTGCCTAACTCCTGAGATTTTGTCATAAGAAGCCTCATGGCTTCTGGGAGAAGCCGTTTACCATCATGATGGCCATGCTGTGAGGAAGCAAAATAGCCCAGTGGGGGTGCTTACAGGGCCTTGGGTCAGCACCCAGCTGTGGAGCCAAATGTGTGAGTGAATCGCCATCTTCAATGTCCAGCCCAGTTGAGCCTTCAGATGACTCCAACTCCGTTTACCATAAGTTTAGACTGCAACTACTTGAAAGATCCACAATAAAAATCTCTCAGCAGATCCACTTAACCCATGAAACATAAGGGAATAGTGATAAACTATTATTTGTTGCTGTTGTTTTGTTTTGTTGGCCATGACAGGTGCATTGTGGGATCTTAGTTCCTCAAACAGGGATTGAACCTGGGCTCTGGCAGTGAAAACACAGAGTCCTAGCCAATGGACTGCCAAGGAATTCCCATAAATTATTGTTTTAAGACACTATATTTGTGATAATTTGTTTCACAGTAATAGATAATCCAAATTTATTACCCGTAACATATTATAAGCATTTCTTAACCTCAAGAAACCAGGCACTCTTTGAAGACAGAACCTGTATCTTAGCATTTTTGGCACTGCAAGCTAAATCCTGCAGCATAATTGAAACAAGCTGGGAGAGTTCAAACAGTACTTTATGGAAAGCCCTGGAATAACAAAGGAAGAAACTACGGAGAACAGCATAAAATGTACAGTCTATCAAAAAATGTGTCATTCATTTTCTGCTTATGGTCCACCATAGAATGCTTTCCTTCTAGCTCTTGTGAAAGTCGCTTAGTTGTGTCCAACTCTTTGAGACCCCATGGACTATAGAGTCCATGGAATTCTCCAGGCCAGAATACTGGAGTGGGTAGCCTTTCCCTTCTCCCTGGGATCTTCTCAGCCCAGGGATCGAACCCAGGTCTCCTGCATTACAGGCGGATTCTTTACCAGCCGAGCTACAAGGGAAGCCCAAGAATACTTGGAGTGGGTAGCGTCTAGCTCCTGGCTTCTATGTGACAAGGGTCATTCTTTTTTCTTTTTTTACTTTTGAAGAAGTAAATATACTTATTTAAAATAAGTTGTTTTAAAATTAAAAGAGTCTTCCTTTCATTCCTGTCTGCATCCACTCAGTTCCCTTCCCTAAAGGCTCCAATATTTTTGGTTTTACTTATACTTTTCTAGAAATATTAGATTACATATATTATCTAGCTATCCATCTCTCCATCCTTCCACACATACTCTTGTGTGTGTTGGCATACTATGTACTCTTTTCATATAAAATATATCTTGAGATCTTTTCATTTGTTCTTTTGTATGTCTTTTATTAAAAAGAATATATATTATATGTTGCTAAGTCACTTCACTCGTGTCCGACTCTGTGTGACCCCATAGACGGCAGCCCACCAGGCTCCCCTGTCCCTGGGATCCTCCAGGCAAGAACACTGGAGTGGGTTGCCATTTCCTTCTCCAATGCATGAAAGTGAAAAGTGAAAGTGAAGTCGCTCAGTCATGTCTGACTTAGTGACCCCATGGACTGCAGCCTTCCAGGCTCCTCAATCCATGGGATTTTCCAGGCAAGAGTATGGGAGTGGGGTGCCATTGCCTTTTCCATATATTATATAAGAATATGCATATATATGTGGGGCTTCCCAAGTGACTCAGTGGATAAAGAATCTGCCTGCCAATGCAGGAGACACAGGAGATGCTCGTTCTATCTCTGGGTCGGGAAGAGGGCAAAGCAACTCACTCCAGTATTCTTTTCTGGAGAATCCCAAGGACAGAGGAGCCTAATAAGCCACAGTCTATAAGGTCGCAAAGAGTTGACATGACTGAGATGACTGATGCATATACATGTTATATTGCAATCCACTATTTATTTTATATTCTCTTGGTGAAAAAAGTTTATTGATGAAAGTGAAAGTCGGTCAGTTGTGTGCTACTCTTTGTGACCCCACGGACAATAGAGTCCATGGAATTCTCTAGGCTAAAATACTGGAGAGGGTAGCCTTTCCCTTCTCCAGGGGATCTTCTCAACCCAGGGATCGAACCCAGGTCTCCCGCATGGCAGGCAGATTCTTTACCAGCTGAGCCACAAGGGAAGCCCAAGAATACCACAGTGGGTAGCCTATCCCTTCTTCAGTGGATCTTCCTGACCCAGGAATCGAACCAGGGTCTCCTTCACTGAAGGCAGATTCTTTACCAACTGAACTTTTCCAATTGGGAAGCCCAGGTTATTGCTAATGGTTTGCTGTTTAAAACAACACCACTGTGATAACTTTATACAAGTACTATTCCACGCTTGTGTATTTCTCTGGAGGATATATCCCTAGAAGTGGCATTGCTAGGTCTGGCTGTCCAAGTTCGTGATTCCTGTGGAAGGGGGGTGTTTGCAGGAGAAACCCCATCTGGCCATTAAATGCAGAGATGACACTGGCACCTGGACATGCTTGCCGCCACAGCAAGGCTAGCTCTCCAAGGAGTGCATGGCCTTGGGGAGATATGATTTTTGCTTTGACAGCCCAAGGCATTAAGTGCTGGGTGTTGAGGGGTCTTGGGGACTGGCTTGGAGAGGTGGATCACTGAGCTTAGGAGCAAAACCCAGAGAGTTATTTTCACATGTAAAACTGATTTTATGCAAGTATTGGCTAAAATGAGGATGAGATACATGCTGAATCTTTAAGAACTGTTTCAGAGTTTCCTAGAAGAATGGACCAAATCCTGGCTTTGCCTCCTGGCCCAGCAACAGTTCCTACAAGCTACTGAAAGTTTTAAAACATTGTTTCACTTAGAAATAATCTCTAGCTCAGACTTTGTTAAGTTAGACTGGGCTTTTCCCTGAACTAGAAGTCGAGAGAAAGGCTTTTTATTAGCATTGCAGGCAAGTAGGCCCTTTAGTCGGAGAAGGCAATGGCACCCCACTCCAGTACTCTTGCCTGGAAAATCCCATGGACAGAGGAGCCTGGTAGGCTGCAGTCCATGGGGTCGCCAAGAGTCGGAGACGACTGAGCGACTTCACTTTCACTTTTCACTTTCATGCATTGGAGAAGGAAATGGCAACCCACTCCAGTTTCTTGCCTGGAGAGTCCCAGGGACGGGGGAGCCTAGTGGGCTGCTGTCTCTGGGGTTGCACAGAGTTGGACGCGACTGAAGCAACTTAGCAGTAGCAGCAGCCTCAGCAGCAGCAGCAGCAGGCCCTTTAGTTCGATCAGAGGCAATTCTCAGGTATGGCCAGAAGATGGCACTGGACACAAATGATTCCACCGGCAGTAAGGCCTCTCAGAGATGCTTCCATGTCCAGATCCAGCCCGAGCTCCATGGACTTTCCCTAAGCTTCTGAAGCACATAATCCTTAGTAGAACATGATGTCAATGAGGAAGCCAAAACCAGGAAAGGACACAGAATGAAAGCAAGCCAGCAAACAAACAATACTGAGTAAAACAGCAAAATGAGTGTCAGAGAGTTGTCTGGTTCCCATGGGTACCAAACTGGCATTGGGGAAGCTGACTCTACCTGCCCCCAGTTCAGTCCATGAGGCTCTTGTCCACACTTTGCAAAGTCTCAGCCTTGGAGGCGTCTTTGCTCGGCATTTCCAGGGTCTTCTGTGGTTCTGTTCAGGGCCACAGCTTCACCTTCTGACCTTGTGTCCCCTGCTACTTGCTATCCTTGATCTCAGGTGACCTCGACCTGCAGCAGCTTGAAGCAGGAATTTGGTTCCCAACCAGAGACTGAGGTTGGGCTGTGATAGGGAGGGTGCTGAATCTTAGTCACTAGGCTATGATGGCCAAGGGTCAGTGACAAGGCCCTGGTCGCATGACTGCAGAAAATGAATTTCTACAAAAAAATGGAAAGTAGCAAAACAAGGAAGTGTTAATATTATTAGGAGAGAAAAAAAGAATACATGTGGATAGATTCATGGGTGAGTTCAGAGAGAGAGCTGTGCTTTCATGTGTGGTTTGAATCACTTATGTGGGGCATTTCGTCTGGGTTTCCTTTGGCCAATATTCCTGTTCTGCCTGATCCTAAGTCTGTATTTGATTTATCTCAGGATCCTCCCATTGTGTGTGAAAGAGGCCTATGGGTAGGTTGGCATCACCTACTATAGGATGGCATCCCTCCCTTTTTTACCTCCAAGGAGCCTATCTGTGTTTGTATAGTTGGAAAGGTCTCCCTGATGTCGAGAATGAGAAATATGTGGTCTCCTATCTGGGCAGGGCTCAGCTCCTTCTCTTTTTCATCTTGGAGTACTTGTCCAAGGGGACATTCTCTAGCTGTTCAGTCTGGGGGCCCATCTCTCTCCTGCCTCACCCTCACTCTCAGGCCCAGAGTACCCTAACCATCTTCTGGAGGGCCAGCCAGCTTTGCTCCTGTCTGACTGTAGGGCTGGTGGGAATTGCACATGCCTCCTGTGGAATGTTTATATTTCCTTCCTAGCCCTTCTTTCTCGGCATCCCTCCTCCTCTCCTGAGTGAAGTCTCCATGGCCTTGCAGAGGTTGGAGAAATCAGGACTTCTGGACGTGGACCAGGTTTCCTTCTCCTGAGTGTGTAGGGTGGGGTGACAGTATCTAGATGGGTCTCTTTGTGACCTGTGGCCCAAGAGCTGTCTTTATAAAGAGGACTGGTGGGGCTGGGATGGGAGGACCTCCTGGCTAAATGGAAGTGATGGGGCACAGAGGCTGATTTGATGATGCTGTCCACAGCGGCACTGTCCTCCTCTCTCAGGGAACCTCCTTCCCCCTGAGGACGGGGATGCTCCTGGAGAGAGCTGGGTCTAGACAAAGGTCAGAGGGTGGTAAAACTGGTTGACATCCACAGTGGCAGCTGCTCCCTCAACCTTGGCATGGCTGGGCCTGAAACGAGGCAGAACCCTGTGGGGCTCCTGGGCACAAAAGCCTTTCCGTGTCCCCCATTTCTTGATTACAGGAAACAGGCTTTGTTCAGCCTCCACGATCATCCCTGAGTTCCAAAGGGCAGGTTCAAACAGTTGCTGATCAGGGAAGAGAGGGGTGCAGAGACAAGGAGAAGCAGCAACATCAGTGTAGCCTTGGGGCAGCGTTCTGGTTCTCCCTCAAGGGACACTCACAACAGTACCTTTGAGCTGTTTTGCAGGCACTGAAGCCCCCACCAGGTGGGAGAGGTTAACTGTTCCCTGCCCACAAGCAGGTAGACCCAGATCAGTTGGAATCAGAAGGCTGACGATGCTGACTCCTGATTACCTCACCACCAACTGTCCATGAGTTGATTACACCCTTCTCTTTGAACCATTGCTATAAAACTCCTCACCACCTGATCCAGGTGGGGACACACAGCCTTGAAGGCATTAGCCCACTGGGGCCCCCTCTGCCTGGCAAAGCAATAAAGCTGTTCTTTCCTACATCACCCAAAACTCTGTCTCTGAGATTGAATTCCGTGCTGGGGTACAGAGGCCAGATTTGGGTTCAGTTCTCACCTTGCCTACCCCTACCTGTATATGCTCCTGATTGCAGCTCTGGTCCTGCTGCTTCTGATTCTGCTCCTTGCTGTTGGAGTGACACCTGATGTAGGTTTGAGTGACACCCGGGTTATAACGTTCTGACACCCAGGTGCTCTGTGGAGGAGGTGAAGGCCAGCAAGGTTAATGAGACTCGAGTCTTTAGCTGGACACGAAAAGAGGCACAGGATATGAAAAACAGAGAAGGAAGAAGCAAAGCAATAAAGAAAACGGAAATCTTGAAATCTTGAGCTGTTTGGGGAGTCTAGTCTCCGCAAGTGGATGAAGCCGTAGGAAATAAATTGGAGGATGGCACAAAGCCTGGCTTTCAAAGACCAGAAATTTCCTTGAGGCAAAAGAAGGGGCCAGAAAGGTCAGAACTGTCCTATAAAGCAAGCCTTTTCTTTTCTTTCTTTCTTTCCTTTTTTTTTTTTTTTTTTTTGCAGATACCTGCACTATGACTGGAGAAGAAAATGGCAACCTACTCCAGTATTCTTGCCTGGAGAATCCCATGGACAGAGGAGCCTGGCGGGCTGCAGTCCATGGGTTTGCAAAGAGTTGGACACGACTGAAGCGACTGAGGACACACGCATACACTATGAGCCAAAGGGATGAGAAAATAGTCCAACTTTGCCCACAGCTTCTCCAGGTGCCAGACCCGGTCCAATAGCCCTGCTGGATGATGCAGGCACTGTGCAGATCTGTCGAGGATGAGGAGATGGACAGAGCTCTTCGTCTCTCCCTCATCAAGTGGATACTGGCCATCACATATTGACCACTTAGTAAATGCCCATTTCTCCGCTAAGTTTTGTGTGTATACCTCTTCATTTAGAGGGCTTCCCTGTACGCTCAGTTGGTAAAGAATCAGCCTATAATGCAGGAGACCTTGGTTCGATTCCTGGGATGGGAAGATCGGCTGGAGAAGGGATAGGCTACCCATGCCAGTATTCTTAGGCTTCCCTTGTGGCTCAGCTGGTAAAGAATCTGCCTGCAATGCCAGAGACCTGGGTTGAATACCTGGGTTGGGAAGATCTCCTGAAGAAGGGAAGGGCTATCCACTCCAGTATTCTGTCCTGGAGAATTCCATGGACTACAATACTTTGGCCACCTGATGTGAAGAACTGACTCTTTGGAAAAGACCCTGATGCTGGGAAAGATTAAAGGCAGGAAGAGAAGGTGATGACAGAGGATGAGATGGTTGGATGGCATCACCAACTCGATGGACATAAGTTTGAGCAAACTCTAGGAGCTGGGGATGGACGGTGAAGCCTAGGGTGCCGCAGTCCATGGGATCTCAAAGAGTTGGACACGACTGAGTGACTTTCACGTCCGCATCCTTTTAATTTAGACCTCGCATCAACTCTCCAAACTAGGTCCTGCTGTCCACTCCACTTTACAAGTGAGGACTCTGAGGTGCTGTCAGTGTGTCACCGGCCGGAGCATCCTAACCATGGGGATGTGCGGCTGATGGGAAGCCTGCTTTCAGCTGCAGGAGCTCCATAGGATGATGCTTAAATCCTGAGTAATGTGGTGTCTTGTGCTTGTGTTCCAACCCATTGGCACAAGGAGTCAGAGAAAACCATGCTCTCAGTTTTGGGGAAAGCAAGTCAGAAAAACTGGACCACTGTCACTCCCAGCCCTCACCATCCTCCTTCTGGGCCTATATCCTTTCTGCTCTGTCATGGGACCCTCTCCCTAGGTCACCTAGCCACCACAGGGTAGAAGGGAAGGACATCTGGGATTGAGCAGAAGTGTCACCAAGTGTCAGAGAGGTTTGGAAGTGGGGAGGATGGGGCTTGGCTTTTAGCCGTCAGGGATGGGCAGGTTGCAGACTGGCAATGTTGGGTTCCGAGCAGCATGTGAGATCTTAATTCTCCAACCAGGGACTGAACCCACAGTCCCTGCGGTGGAAGCTTGAAGGCTTAACCACTGGACTACCAGGGAAGCCCCACATCTTCTTTCTGTTGTTCTCTTTTCTTCTCTCAAAGCCTTCACCCATCATTCCAAGTGAAGCTGGAGGTGGTTTCTGCATTGCTGAGTGGAGACTGCTCAATACAAACCCACTTTATTTGTCTTGTCAGGAATCTCTAAAAATCTGGCTAGTGTTTTTGTGCCCTGTTGGCTGTAATTGGAAAGCCTGGCCATTGTGAGACCAGGGCTGTGGCCTGGGTGGGAAAACAGTTCAGAGGCAGATACTGGGGAGTCACCAAGAGGGAGGAAAAGGGCGCTGCAAGCAGTCATCAAAGTTATTATTCTCAGGCTTGGAATATTTTAAGATCTTGATACTGACCAGTGTTGTTGGCCTTCCTCAATCTGTAGAAATCAATCAAAGGCCAGACAAAAAATTCAAGCAAAGCTTTATTTGGGCTAATCTGCCTGCATGAAGGAATTAAAACAGATATGTAATAGGTTCCTTTGAACGATCGCTCCCTGAGTGAGGGGTGAGCTGGTTCCTTATAGGGAGACGAGGGTAAAAGGTGAGTCCAGGGGTCCAGCTGAAGAGGTGGCTTAGGTGATTTGCCTACCCCTTTGGTGGTGCTGTGTGGAGGGGGCCTTTGAAGTACCCTGCTTTTGCTCCTGACCCCCCTGCTTTTGTTCCTGACTCTTCAGAAGTAGCAGTTCCGTTTTTGGTCTTTTGTATCTCCTTGCCCATAATTTTGCTCCACCTGTGAATGCATGCAATAATTTGAGTCCCTTATAATTTCTTTCTATTTTGTTGCTTGAGGAAATGTTTTTCCAGGTGCAAGCACCGCAGCAAAGGATCCCAGGTCCCAGCCTATCTCAGTCTGAGTTTCTTCTTAAAGAACAAGAGACAAATGAGGCCACAAATATACTGATCTGGGTAAGGGAGAGCTTGTTTGGAGGAATGCTACATCTCCAGGGTTGGCTGGTAAGAGGATGCTGATGTGAAAGTCAAGGCCAGTGTAGTGGTGTGGACAGGGGTCATGCTATCCCCGGATCTGGTTGACCCCACTCAGTTGGGGCACTAATTCTGGGAACTGGGAGATCCAGACTGGGTCCCCCTGCCTCTAAGTAGAAACAGATGTCCTCTGCCTGCCTTCTTGCCTTCTGATGCAAGACCCTCTGGGCCTGCCCACCTGACCAAGCTCCCTGGTTGGGTTGGGTGGTGTTGAGGGAGACCAGTGGGCAGAAATCAAAGCTGTGGGGAACGAACCTCCAGTGTTTGGATGTGGGGACTTCATCTTGTATCCAGCCAACTCCAGAGAATTCTGTCTAGGCAGACTCAGCTCTCAATTCCTTGGAAGCTGGAAGCATCTGGAGAAGAGTAAGCTGCACAGTTTACAATGGGAGAACATGCCAGGTTGTATCCAGTGCTTTCTCTTCTATGGCTCCATATTTACAGCCCAATGCTCTGGCCTTGATCATAGGGTTTTCTCCTTGGCAAAGAGACAAAACTTTTCCTTCTAGCCTGGTTGCACTGAGGCTGCCCTAAGGAGGGTGGAACATGTGCTAGAAGGGCTTTGGCTGGGCAGGCAGTTGTTGACAGCCTTTCCTTCCACCTGTGAGAAGAGTGGGGCTGGTGGGAAAGTTAGAGTCAGGCAGGCCAGCAGACAGATAGTTTCTCCCCTCTGAGCAGAGTCCTGGAATCCTGATGTTTTGCCAAAAGTTTTACATTTTTTTAGGTTCAAAAGGTTCATTAACAAAATAAACCACTTATATATATAAATATATAAATTTTATATAATATACAACACAATATAATTATATTATTTATACAATTATATATTATTATATATTATATTACAGCATATTATAATACATAATATGTATTATATATATATATAATAAATTTGGGTAAAAACCTATATCCAGGCTTGAACAGCTCTGGGAAGTCCTGAATGACAGCCATCTGGAGTCCCTATTGGGAAAGGGTCCTTGATGGTGGATCCACCCCATGGATGAGACTTCAAATTGCAATTTTGGGGGCTCCTGCTTATTTTATTCCAGGATGCAAACATATCATCATCAATTTGCATGCAAAATGCCACTCTGGTTTCTCTTTAACTTTTACAATGCTGTTTGTTTCACCTTGTGAGTCATATGATTTCCTTAGACGGGGGTGGGGGCTGGCCAGGCTCCCAGGGGTTCAAAGAATTTCAAGACCCAGTCCTTTTCTTTTCTAAACTGCCACTTGACTTGCGAATAATAATTGTTGTGCTTGCAGGTAGGAATGTAGTGCAGGCAGGGTTCAGGCAAGGTCAGATGTCAGTTAGAGGCTTGCTGGCAATGGCAGCCCACTCCAGTACTCTTGCCTGGAAAATACCATGGATGGAGGAGCCTGGTAGGTTGCAGTCCATGGGGTCGCTGAGGGTCAGACACAACTGAGCGACTTCACTTTTCACTTTTGACTTTCATGAATTGGAGAAAGAAATGGCAACCCACTCCAGTATTCTTGCCAGGAGAATCCCAGGGACAGGGGAGCCTTGTGGGCTGCTGTCTATGGGGTCACACAGAGTTGGACATGACTGATGCGACTTAGCAGCAGCAGCAGCCCCTACTTCGGAAGCCTGAACAAGACTACCTCCATATTAATTTCTCCAGCACCTGAGGATATTGGGGGCAGAGTAGGCAAGAGGTTGGTAGTTTGAGGAGTTTGTGTAGGTTTAGCATAGACCTGTTTGTGGTCTATGCTGCATCAACATGGGCGACTGCATCAGATGAAGAGGTATAGGGGCTGAAAGGGGGCCTGATTGGCACTCCTGGGTCACAGAATTGTTGTGACCCCATGTTCCTGCATCCTAATGGGAGGGGACGCTGAGCTGGGACCAGGGGAACTGCTGGCAGGGTGAGGGGCTGCACGTCTGTCCCTCTGCCTCCCAGGCTGTGGACAGGGTGCACAGCACATGTGCTTGGGACCTGGCATCGGCTCTGCTCCTCCCACGTTGTGCCCTCCTGCCACAACAAGGGAGGTGGGCCTGGCTGTATTTGGAGGACAGCCTTTCCTTCCCTATTCTGAACTCACAATTTGTCAAGAGAGTCCCCATCCCTCCTCTGGCAGGGCTCCCAGGTGGCTGTGAAGAGGGTGTGGCTGTTTTTCCAGAACATCAACCTCCAAGAGTCAGAGATGCTCCTTAACAATCTGCTATGGATTGACTGTGAATTTTTTTTAAGCCTTCCCTGAACCTGTTTATGTTTCATTAAACTCTTTTATTGATCCTCTTAATTTTCTCTGCACTGATTTACTCTGGGCCCTGACTCCACACGCCTCTCCCTGGCTCTTGGCCACAGGAGTTTCTCAAGCGTGTCTCTGCTTCAGGACTTGGCCAAGGGGCAAAGCCCGCAGAACTGGTCTTGGTGCCCCTACTGTCTGTCACCACCTATTCCTGTTCCTCTATATTCAGGAGGTGCTCAGACCACCCCACCCCCCTCGGCCCCTAGTCTCCATTTGTCTTTTGAATGCTTAACTCCAAATAGTGAGTCTTTGTTGGTGCAACTTTGGGCTGCTATTGGCTAGTGGTGGAGACATTTTGGGGTAGGAAGTCCTCCAAGTCCACTTCGTATGTGGCTATCTACTTTGCTTTTGGAAACAGATAATAGAAATAATGCTCATTAAGGCTGCATTCTGTGGCAGGAAGAGATAGGCAGTTTGCAGAATGACTGCCAGACCAGCCTGGGAAATTTACAGATGATCTGTCTCCGTCCACTGTCCCTTGCTCAGCCACATTGATTTCTACTTCCATGTGGCCACTAAAAAGGAATAATTGGCCTCATTATGTGGGTGTGGTGACTGGAAAAGAAATGGGTGTCAGCCACCTACTTCCATTCACTGGTGGATTTTTAAAGGAAAATAATGACAACAGTTGTCTTTTATTTATTAATTTATTTCGCCTTACCTTGGGGCATGTGCAATCTTAGTTCCTCAACCAGGGATCAAACCTGTGCTCCCTTTAGTGGCAGCTCAGAGTCCTAACTGCTGGACTCCTATGGAAGTCCCTGCTGGTGGATGTTTTTATCAGTGTTAGATCAGGACCCTGGTCCTCTGCTCCTGTTCCTCAGGCTGGTTACTTGTCTATCACTGGTTTATTTCCTCCCAACTGTTATTTGGGACTTGGGTTTCTAATGACTATTTCATCTGACTTATGGGAAAAAGTTAAAAATAATTTATTATATTAGGAGATTGGGATTAACATATACACACTGCTGTTGCTGCTAAGTCGCTTCAGTCGTGTCCGACTCTGTGCAACCCCATAGACGACAGCCCACCAGGCTGCAACGTCCCTGGGACTCTCCAGGCAAGAACATTGGAGTGGGTTGCCATTTCCTTCTCCAATGCATGAAAGTGAAACGTGAAAGTGAAGTTGCTCAGTCGTGTCCGACTCTTCGTGACCCCATGGACTGCAGCCTACCAGGCTCCTCCATCCACGGTATTTTCCAGGCAAGAACACTGGAGTGGGGTGCCATCACCTTCTCTGATATACACACTACTATATACAAAATAGATGACTAATAAGGACCTACTGTATAGCATAGGCAACTCTACTCAGTATCCTGTAATAACCTATAAGGGAAAAGAATCTGAAGAAGGACAGATATATGTAAATGTGTAACTGATTCAGTTTGCTGTACACCTGAAACTAACCCAACATTATAAATCAAATTTTTGCCCAATGAAAATGTAAAAACTGCATATTTATGTACCATGCTGAAGCATGATAAAATTTGTGTGTCTGCATGCAGTGCGGGAGATACTATGGAAACTATTTTCTGTTCAATTTCTCTGTAAATTGAGATCATTCTAAAATAGTCTATTAATTAGTCTATTAAATAGTCTATTAATTCAGGCATAGCTGAGTTAATTCTTAAAAAAATGCATTTTTGCATTTTTATTTAATGTATCCTCTGTGTATTTGTGGTGGAAGGGTCATCTGTTAGCTTTCACCATTTTTCCAGAACCAGGAATTCTCTGCTTCTGTTTTCCTAAGGAGAAACATTTATAAAATGTTCAGTGAGAAAATTCTGAACATGTTGGCCGACTCCGGCATTTCCTTTTTTCTTACTCTCTCAAAGTTACATAATCCAAATAGAACAATGTAGAATCTTCTATGAAGTAGCCTGATCCTTAGTCAGAGTTAAGAGACTGTCCTGACTGCTCTGTCCATGGTCCCAGCTCAGTGGACATGGTCCCAGCTCAGTGGACGTGGTCCCACCTCAGTGGGCATGGCCTCATGGGCCTGTTGGCTGCAGGGGAGGTTCAGTCCCTGAGGCCTTGACTTTGGCTTCCTGACCATGAAACTCGCCCAGCAGCACCCACAGTATGCGGCCTGTGCTTCACAGAGTGCACCTCCAGGGCTCTCTGGAAATGTAGGTGCTATAGGGCTGCATAGTCAGCATAACCATCTTTTAGCAGATGGCTGAAAAGCATCATGTGTGAAACCTTTTATGATTTGCACTGAATCCCCTTTTGGAATAGTACTCAAGTATTTCCTTTCTGTTAAAAAATTATTTTATTGAAATATAGTTGAGTTACAGTGTTGTGGTAATTCCTGCTATATAGCAAAGTTTATACATGTGTATATATATACATTTTTTTCCTCACATTCCTTTCCATTATGGTTTATCCCAGGATGGTGAGTACGGTTCCCTGTGCTATACAGAAGGACCTTGTTGTTTATATATTTGCCTGAGTTTCCATAGGCTTCTGGAAAGAGCTTTCAACATTCACCACTTTGCTAACTTAGTCTCCAAAACATTCCAAGTATCTGGGAAAATAAACCCTGCATTCTTCCTCTCAAGGCTATTAGCGCATGTCTAGGTCCTTACTGTTGCAGGAGGCAGCCTGCACATGCCCTGTAACAGGGTGGGAAATAGGAAATTGTGGCCAGAGATCCCTCAGGGCTGGTCCAGAGAACCTCACATTTCCCATATACCCCAGCACCTCCACTGTGTGAAGGTGCTCAAGGTCGTGTGAGGATGCCTCTGTCATCTGGGGTAAGAACTTGAGCATTGTTAGCCATTTACACCCTAAGTGAGCGCAGAGTGACAGTACCCATTCAGCAGACATGTGGACACCTGCTCTGTATGGGCACCAAGCTTGGTGCTGGGATCAGAAGGAGGAGGAAGACTGGTCTTGGCCTTCCAGGGCTTGAGGTCTGCCTAGGAGAGGGACAACAAACTGAGGTGGTGGGCTGACAGACATTTGGCAGGGACTGGTTGGAGGGGACAATTTTCTCTAAGGGGAAGGGCAAGAGGGGCTGGGTGTCTGGATGGAGCCTTGAAGCGCTGCTGTGTTTGTGGTGTTTGTGGGGCAGGAGGAGATGCATGTGGTTGGAGGAAGCAGTGTGGGCAGAGGTGGGGGGCTTTGTTCACTGTGGAAAGGATAGTCGCCTTTGCAGTGGGGAGAGCTTTGGACACGAAGGGTTGAGATAAGAGACGAGTCCTCGGAGAACTGGCTGGATCCCTCAGATAACTTGACTTGGAATCCCCAGGATCCTGAAACTTGATTCTGTCCCCAGGGCATGAGCTGGCTCATCCTGAGACTTGTATACTCAGTCCTGACTGCCAGAGTGGAGCCACTCCCTTCTTTTCTTGAGCCGTGGTTGTTTTCCCATGTGTAGCTGGGAGCTGTGCCCTGAAGGGGATGGGAAAGGACCCTTAGTTAACCCACCAGAGACAGAGGCGGCCCCTGAAATGACGCCACGATCTCTCTTTCCACACCCTCTCCGAAGGCTGTGCAGCTTACCGGCACGGTGACCAACATCTCTCAGACAGCAAAGACATGCTGGAAACACTCATACTGCACCTCTGACCTCAGGCCTGGCTCCACATGAGAATTCCCGGCGGCTCCCCTGAATCACTGTCTGAAATAATGTCGTTCGCGCTTCCCTGTGTGATGGATGCCATGTCTGGGACAGAGAGGAAGCTGTCTTCCCAATGCCTTGGACCCCTGGGCCTCTGGGTCTGTCCTTGATATTTATGATGCAGTCAATTTCCCTGCCCTGCGAAAACACCCAGAGCGGTTGCACTGAACCTCAGCCAGGCTGTGAGCCACTTGGGAAGCCACCAATGTAATAGCCACAGGGTAAAGGGGATATCCATTCTGCTTTCCCGCTGTAGCCCTTTGCCCAAATTTCTGTCCCTGTGTCACAGCAGAATTAATGACTGGAGACATTACACTTGGGATTGTTACCTCCTGGGGACCAGTTCTGTTGGCATCCAATGTTTAGAGGCCAGGGATGCTGCTAAATATTCCTGCAGTGCACAAGACAGCCCCTGCCATTCACAGAATTATCCAGTCCAAAGGATCAATAGTGCTGAGGTTGAGAAACTGCTCTAGACCGCCTGGGGGCCCTCCTTCGAGAAGGCTTGGATAAAGTTCTCCTTTCAGTCGCCTCTGAGTCATCTCTTTACTGGTTGCTATTCCCTTTCCTTGTAGAGGCCTGCCAATCACAGTTTGACTGGCAAACTTCTTTGCATCAATCAAAACTCATCTAAAGTATCACCGTCTCTAGGAAATCATTCCTGGTCTCTCAGAATCCTGACTGTGAAAATTAATTACTTCCCTCTCTGTCTTCCTTTTCACCTGTATACATACATATATATATATGTATACTTATATGTATGTGTGTGTGTGTGTATTTGGCTGTGCCACATGGCTTGTGGGAACTTAGTTCCCTAACCAGGGATTGAACCCATGCCATCAGCAGTGGAAGTTCTGAGTCCTAACCACCAGTAACTGCCAGGAAATTCCCAACTTGCAGGCATTTTGAATGTTGCTACCTTTAAGCTGCACAGAAATTCATTTCTTTTCCCCTCTCTTTTTTCTGTTTTATTGAAGTACAGTTGACATACAATATTACATTGGATTCAGGTGTACAACATAGTGATCTGACATTTACATACATTATGAAATGATCACCATGATGTCTGGTAACCATCTGTCACCACACAAAATTATCGCTGTGTTATTGGCTATATTCCTTATGTTGTCTATTACATCCTATGTCTTATTTGGCTTATAACTGGAAGTTTGAACCTCTTTAAAAAATATTTCTCAGTGTGAGACCCCTTTTTTCTTCCTTCTTTCATTTTAAATTTGCTAATAGTCTATTTAACATTTTTATATTCATATTCAGGTATAAGAGTATTCTGTAATTATTATTATTTTTTCTATTGAAGCATAGTTGACTTACACTGTTGTATTAGTTTCAGATGTACAGCAAAGTGATTCAGTTATGTATATATGTATGTATATATTCTTTCTCAGATTCTTTTCCATTATAGATTATTATAAGATATTCAATATAGTAACCTGTGCTATAGAGTAGGCTCTTATTTGCTATTTACTTTATAATAGTAGTGTGCACATGTTAATTCCAAACTCCCAATTTATCCCTCCCCCTCAGTAATTAATTTTTATGTCTCTGCTATTCTCTCTGAGGAGAGGGAATCCCAGGTCCAGGGGCTTGAGAGAACAGCCTAAGGAGCTTATCACATTCAGGAGTCATAGTTAAAATAATTATTAATGAAAACCTTCTTGAATTGGATCATATAAATCCCAGGCTTTCTAAATAGAATCTCTTTCCTAGGTTTCTAGTTTCTAGCACAGGGCCTGACACAGTAATTATTCAATAAACATGTGTTCACTTGACTTGATAAGGAGAAGAGAGGGTTTTACAAAACGGAGATGGTCAAAAAAATGAAAAAAAAAAAAAAAAAAAAGATTCCTGGAGAGCACTGGGGATTTTTTATTACTTCTTAAGGATTTTAAGTTTGGGCCCTTTTGTTTTGGATTTATGGGTTTTTTTTTTTTTTTTTTTTTGGTCAAATGAAGACCTGTAGCTTTGGAAGCAGTGTGTGTGTGTGTGTGTGTGTGTGTGTGTATGAAATGGTAACTGGGGCCTAGTGCCCCTTTTTGGAAATGAATGACTCATTTCTCTTTCTTGATGCCAAGCAGGTGCAGAGAGTGTTTATCCTGAAGGAATGTGTAATCCTAAATATAGATTTGCTAATGAGGGGCACATCTTGCTAAGTAAAGAAAGGTATGTTTTCAGTTCCATAATTCCTGAAGCCGCGGCCCCCTCCTCTGCTTAAGGGCTTTGTAGGTACTGTGGGGCTTTTGAGGGGAAGGAAAAAGATTTTTATTCCAAGTAACTGTTTCTAAGCCACACAGAGGTAAATTAATTCACACAAGCCTGGTGACTAGAGGAATGGCATCAGGAATACGGGGAGACTGATACTTTTTCTCAGTAAGGATTGAAGCCATCCGGGGGTGGCAAGGGGCAAGCTTTCCCACAATGAAAGAGAAAGCCTTGGCAATATAAGAAGACATTAAGGAATAAAAGCCAAAAATTCTGCACAAGGGCTTCCTTTTGTGCAAATAAAGGGTTGTTTGGGGACTTTAAGAACCTATACTTAACATTACTTATCCATAAGAATGAAATAATTCCATTTGCAGCAACTTGGCTGGACCCAGAGATTATCAGGCTAAGTGAGATAAATCAGACAGAGAAAGACAAATAGCATATGATACCACTTATATGTGAAATCTAAAAAAATGATACAAATTAACTTATTTACAAAACAGAAATAGACCCATAGACACAGAAAACAACCTTATGGTTGCCAAGGGGGAAAAGTGGGGAGGGATAAATGAGGAGTTTGGGATTAACTGCTTCTGCTAAGCCGCTTCAGTTGTGTCTGACCCTGTGCGACCCCATAGACTGCAGCCACCAGGCTCCCCCGTCCCTGGGGTTCTCCAGGCAAGAACACTGGAGTGGGTTGCCATTTCCTCCTCCAATGCATGAAAGTGAAAAGTGAAAGTGGAGTCACTCAGTCATGTCCGACTCTTAGCCACCCCATGGACTGCAGCCAGATATACATTAATCTGAGTTCAGTCCCTCAGTCATAGCCGACTCTTTGTGACCTCATGCACTGTAGCCCACCAGGCTCCTCTGTCTATGGGATTGTCTAGGCAAGAATACTGGTGTAGGTTGCCATTCCCTTCTCCAGGGGATCTTCCCAACATAGGGGTTGAACCTGAACTTCCCTCATGGCAGGCAGATTCTTCACCATCTGAGCCACCAGGCAAGTCAACAGATACACATTACTATATATAAAATAGACAACCAATAAATATTTCTGGAGAAATAACTCCAGAAAGATGAAGGGATGGAGCCAAAGCAAAAACAATACCCAGCTGTGGATGTGACTGGTGATAAAAGCAAGGTCTNGGAGAAATATCAATAACCTCAGATATGCAGATGACACCATCCTTATGGCAGAAAGTGAAGAGGAACTAAAGAGCCTCTTGATGAAAGTGAAAGAGGAGAGTGAAAAAGTTGGCTTAAAGCTCAACATTCAGAAAACAAAGATCATGGCATCCGGTTCCATCACTCCATGAAAATAGATGGAGAAACAGTGGAAATAGCGTCAGACTTAATTTTGGGGGGCTCCAAAATCACTGCAGATGGTGATTGCATCCATGAGATTAAAAGACGCTTACTCCCTGGAAGAAAAGTTATGACCAGCCTAGATAGTGTATTCAAAAGCAGAGACATCACTTTGCCAACTAAGGTCCATCTAGTCAAGGCTATGGTTTTTCATGTGGTCATGTATGGATGTGAGAGTTGGACTGTGAAGAAGGCTGAGTGCCTAAGAATCGATGCTTTTGAACTATGGTGTTGGAGAAGACTCTTGAGAGTCCCTTGGACTGCAAGGAGATCCNAAAAGCAGAGACATCACTTTGCCAACTAAGGTCCATCTAGTCAAGGCTATGGTTTTTCATGTGGTCATGTATGGATGTGAGAGTTGGACTGTGAAGAAGGCTGAGTGCCTAAGAATCGATGCTTTTGAACTATGGTGTTGGAGAAGACTCTTGAGAGTCCCTTGGACTGCAAGGAGATCCAACCAGTCCATTCTGAAGGAGATCAACCCTGGGATTTCTTTGGAAGGAATGATGCTAAAGCTGAAACTCCAGTACTTTGGCCACCTCATGCGAAGAGTTGACTCATTGGAAAAGACTCTGATGCTGGTAGGGATTGGGGGCAGGAGGAGAAGGGGTCGACAGAGGATGGGACGGCTGGATAGCATCACTGACTGGATGGACGCGAGTCTGAGTGAACTCCAGGAGTTGGTGATGGACAAGGAGGCCTGGCATGCTGAGATTCATGGGGTGGCAAAGAGTTGGACACAACTGAGCAACTGAACTGAACTGAACTGAACTGATATTCAGTATCTTATAATTACCTATAGTGGAAGAGAATCTGAAGGAATGTGTGTATATATAATAAATATAACCCAATTACTTTGCTGTACTGTTGAAGCTAACATGACATTGTAAATTACACTTCAGTTAAAGAAAAAAGAACCTACAGTTTCCATTCCTTTGATCTGTCTGAAGAGGCTAAATGCAGCTGTGATGAAACTGGGAAGATGTTTCCCATTGTGTTCAAATAGAATGGACAAGACAGGCTGCGTCCTGGATCATGATTTAAATTCTGATGCAAAGACCTGCCTCTGGAGGAGGAAGCCAAGCTGCGGAGCTTAAGGGCTTGAGGGATGGGCTAGCTGGGAAACTAGGAGCACCTAGGCAGGGCACTGAGCCTGTGGGTGTTTTTAGCAGGCTGATAGTTTTATTAGTACTATGGTTACAATGAGAGGCCATTCTGCCCTGAATCCTACTTTTCTTGTAAACACTGTTTAAAAAATTACAGTGTGCGATTTTGTAGAACCCAAGATATTTCTAGAGTGTGTTCTAGCAAAAGTGTTAGGATGTGCACAGCTGTTATGTATCACTTCAGCTGCTTTCTCACACAGCCCTGAATGGGAGGTAGGGCATGTGTATGTGGCAGGTGAGGGAACATCTCAGTGGCTCAGGTGGGGAGTGGTTCAGCTTCTAGCTACTCCTCGGCCAGCTCAAATGGGGAGACCTAGGTATTGAATTTGGACAATTTAGTTTACATGAACTCAGCCCAGGTCAATTCCATCCCAGACCATTCAGTCTGATCCCATGATGTATCATGGTTGGTGCAGTGGGGCAGGATTGTACCAGCTCATAAAAGCAGGGATTTAGCAAGCCCGTTGTTCAGTTCAGCCATTATTGGATATTAAATCATATAAACATCAATAACATAAATGATACTTTAAAAAGGTAATGCATATTCAACACTGTCACTTTCTCATTATTTTATTATCTTTCGCTCTTTTTTTATGCTCTGGAGGATATTTCCATCTATTGTAAGTGAATGATAGAAATACTGAATTATGGGACTTTCTTGGTGGTCCAGTGGTTAGACTCCAAGCTTCCACTGAGGAGTCTTGGGTTTGATCCTTGGTCTGGGAACTAAGATTTGCCAGCCTCATGGTGCAGCCAGGAATAAAAAAACACAACATCATCACCACCAAACAAAAACTCTGAGTAATGTATGCATCTCTCCCCATTTTCATGTTATCTTGGGTCAACATGTTGGTAATTTGGGTTAAATGGGAGGATTTACATCACAGAAACTGGCAAACAGACACATCGGAGTTTTCTCTCTCCTCTCCAAAAAGCTAGTTCTTGAAATTTCACCAGCACAGCACTGGAAAGAGCCATGGTACATTGGGGACTGAATGGCAAGGTGGGAGAGGGAAGCCTGAAGGTTCAGCACAAAGGAAAAGGACTCCTGAGAGCGACCTTTCAGGACAAAGTTAATAAAAGAAATGAAAAATATTTTCATGGAAATCTTTCTGGAGTGAGTGATTCCAGGAGGCTCAGAGCATAAGGACACACTTTCGGGATGATCCGGGCACCTTATTACAAACAGCCACGCTTATGGCAAGTAGTGACTGCTTTTGAAGGCTGGTAACCTAGACTTTATTTTTTTGGGCTCCAAAATCACTGCAGGTGGTGATGCAGCAATGAAATTAAAAGATGCTTACTCCTTGGAAGAAAAGTTATGACCAACCTAGATAGCATATTCAAAAGCAGAGACATTACTTTGCCAACAAAGGTCCGTCTAGTCAAGGCTATGATTTTTCCAGTGGTCATGTATAGATGCGAGAGTTGGACTGTGAAGAAAGCTGAACACTGAAGAATTGATGCTTTTGAACTGTGGTGTTGGAGAAGACTCTTGAGAGTCCCTTGGACTGCAAGGAGATCCAACCAGTCCATTTAAAGGAGATCAGCCCTGGGTGTTCTTTGGAAGGAATGAAGCTGAAGCTGAAACTCCAGTACTTTGGCCACCTCATGTGGAGAGTTGACTCATTGGAAAAGACCCTGATGCTGGGAGGGATTGGGGGCAGGAGGAAAAGGGGACGACAGAGGACGAGATGGCTGGATGGCATCACTGACTCGACGTACGCGAGTCTGAGTGAAATCCGGGAGATGGTGATGGACAGGGAGGCCTGGCATGCTGTGATTCATGGGGTCACAAAGAGTTGGACATGACTGAGTGAATTGAGCTGAACCTAGGAGGACAGAGCTCTGTGTGGTCATTGCTGCAAACTGGGGCCTACTCAGAGCCTGACACCTAGCAGGTGTTTCATGAACGTTCGTTGAAAGAGGGAATCATGTTTAGGGCTATTTGTTGTTCTGTTTCCATATAAAATGTCTCTGTGGTCTTTGACGAAAGCCTGGGCTGAAACTATGGCAGTTGGGATGAAGGAGGTGGATGAATGTGAGAGCAATTTAGAGAGTAAAATTAAACAGATAGGACTTAGATGATGGGTTAGCTAGGGAAGGTGAAAAAGAGGAAGGTGTATATTAATTTCCTAATTTTTAATTAGGAGAATTTCAAACATCTAGTAATGAGGATGGTATAATGAAATCCATCACCTAAACTTTACAATCATTAACATTTTACCATATTTGCTTCATCTGCTTTATTGAAGTATTTAAAGTAAATTACACTCATCACGACATTTCAACTCTGAATAATTCAGCACACATCTCTAACAAATTTTCTAATATCACTAAAACCAGTTCATAGTAAAAACTTCCTAATTATTCCCAAAATGTATTTCACAGACCGTTTGTCAAACCAGGATTTTATCAAGGATCAAACACTACCCAGGAAAGGTCAACATTTCTCTGAAAGAGACAAGATAGTAACAGTTTTAGGCTTTGCAGGTCAGAAGACAAAATCAAGTAAGTCTGAAGATTTTAACCCCCCAAATTAAAAAATCCTCAGATCTTTCTTAGCTCATGGGCTGCATAATAGGTGGTGAGCTGGCAGGGGCTTGCCAGAGCCTGTTTCTGCTTGTGGGCCCCATAGGAAGTGATGGAGCAGGCTTGGTTGGCCTGGAACTCTGTAGCCAGAGGTGTTGTCATTAGAGGAGGGTGCAGAGGGCCCCATGGCTGGGGTTCAGCTGGAAGATGGGGTGCCTCCCACAAGGGGCTTCATCCCTCCTTGCTATGGCATGTTAGGCTCCAGGAGAGGACTACAGCCTCCCCAGGCAGCCATGGGAGGGGCATCTGCCTTCCTTCATCCTCCCACCCCAACTCCAGAGGGTCATACATGAGAAGAGGGTGGGTGAAGTCAGCACCTCCATCCTGACTCGTCCTCCTACCTTCAAGGTCTGTGATCTTGGCTTCTGTTGGAAGAGTGAGTGGCTGTGCCTTGAATTGAAAATGAGACTGAAGTTCTAAGATGAATAGGATTGAGCCTTAAAAGCCAGAATGCCTGTTACTTTAATTAACTGCAAATGACCACAATATTAGGGAATCCAACTGGGATGTCATTATGGGAGCTGCTCCCCAGCTGGAATTGGATGGGGAGGTTGTGAGTGAACTCAGCAGGTCAGGGGAAAATGAAAGCTTCCTGTGTATATCCTCACACACTGAGATTCCTCCTTAAGCCACTGTCAGAGTGTTGGGAAGCATCTCACTCGAGCTTCTCAGTGATATTCTTGATATTTTCATAGTGGAGAATAGGACAGAGCCTCCAAGATAAGGTATGGTTGGCCTGACAGCAATCTGATCCATCACATGAGAGTCTGACTAATGTTGCCGGTAATATTCAGGATGCCCAGTTGCCTTTGAATTGCAGATAAACAATGAATACTTTACAAAATACACATATGTCCCACGCAATACTTGAGATATAGTTACACTCAAAATTGCCATATATCTGAAGTTCAAAGGTAACTGAATATCTTGTGATTTATTTGATGGATCTGGCAACACTAAGTTTTAGGAACCTTGCAAAGCATCCATCCCCAAATTCCAATTTGTCCCTCAAGTTACTGGTCAGAGACTGGGTGATTGAAATAAGAGACTGTAGACTGTATTCCAGGAGGGATGAGGGTAACAGTTATAAATCCCACTCACCTTGCAGTACCACATGCTAGCCACTGGGGTTGGCGTTTGGCTATCTTTGCACACTTTCCCAAGAGCCCTGGAAGACAGACAGTCCTAACACTATCCTTGTTGTTAAATCTTGAAGACAGAGTTTGGGGTGAAGTAAAAAAGAACAACTTTATTGCTTTGCTAGGCAAAGGGGCCCACAGCAGGCTAATGCTCTCAAACTCAAGTGTCTTAATCTGGAGGTAGTAGTGAGCAGTTTTTATAGTAAAGATTCAAAGAGGAGGGTGTGATCAGCTTGTGGACTTTCTCTGGATTGGTTGGTGGTGAGGTAGGTGGGAGTCTGCATCATCAACTTTCAGGTTCCAATCTGTCTGGGGGATGGGTCTATGTGCTTGTGGGCAGCATNTAGTGAGCAGTTTTTATAGTAAAGATTCAAAGAGGAGGGTGTGATCAGCTTGTGGACTTTCTCTGGATTGGTTGGTGGTGAGGTAGGTGGGAGTCTGCATCATCAACTTTCAGGTTCCAATCTGTCTGGGGGATGGGTCTATGTGCTTGTGGGCAGCATGCAGTTAACTTCACCTGGTGGGGGTTTCAATATCTCCAAATAGTTCAGAGATATTTTTGGGTATATCCCTTGGTGAGGAGCCAGGACCTTGCCCCAGGGCTGCACTATTGTTACTTGGCAGTCCTCCCTTGTCTCTGCATCTCTTTCCTTGCCTGATTAGCAATTGAACCTGCCCTCTGGAACTTGAGGAAGGTCATGGAGGCTGAATGAAGCCTATTTTCTGTAATCAAGAAACAGGGGACACAGAAAGGCTTCTATACCCAGGAGCCCCACAGGGTCCTGCTCAGCTTCAATTGTACAGATGAAAAAGCTGGGGCTGGGGAACTCATCTCAGGGTTAAACCAACTCTGTCTGTCCTCAAAGCCTTGCTGTCCTTTTTGGGGTGCTGTTCCCTCTGCAGTTGGATACATGTAAGAATGAGTACCCAGGAAGACTGCCTGGGATGCAGAGAAAACATTCTGGGGGCTGGTAGCAGAGAAGGTCTAGAGCACAATGACCCTGAGCCTCAAATCACACAGCATCATTTGGGTTATCTGTTTGGAAGGCTGTCAAGGGCTGGGGATCCAGGTATTACAGGAAGGGGGACCCCTTTGGGGGCCCGAGAATGGGCTCTTGTCAAACACTCAGAAATGTACTGTCTGAGGAGACACGTGTGCTGACAAAGCAAGAGACTATTGAGAAGGAGCTCCTGGGGGTAGAGCAGCAGGGTAAGAGAACTTGGGAGAACTGTTCTGCCATTTGGCTCACAGTCTCAGGTTTTATGGTGATGGGGTTAGTTTCCAGGTTGTCTCTGGCCAATCATTCTGACTCAAGATCCTTGGTGGCATGCATCACCAGCCAAAGTTGATGCCAGCAATGAGGATTCTGGGAGGTTGGTAGGACACATGGCATCTCTTTCCTCCTTCTGACATTTTCTGAATTCTTCTGGTTTGTGGTTCAGTTCAGTTCAGATCAGTCTCTCAGTCATATCTGACTCCTTTGTGAACCCATGGACTGCAGCACGCCAGGCTTCCCTGTCCATCACCAACTCCCGAAGCTTACTCAAACTCGTGTCCACTGAGTTGGTGAAGCCATCCAACCATCTCATCCTCTGTCATTCCCTTCTCCACCTGCCTTCAATCTTTCCCAGCATCAGGGTATTTTCAAATGAGTCAGTTATTCAAATCAGGTGGCCAAAGTATTGGCATTTCAGCATCAGTCCTTCCAATGAGTATTCAGGACTGATTTGGTACAACAGACTGGTTCCAAATAGGAAAAGGGGTATGTCAAGGCTGTATATTGTCACCCTGCTTATTGAACTTCTATGCAGAGTACATCATGAGAAATGCTNTATCTGAGGTTATTGATATTTCTCCCAGCAATCTTTATTCCAGCTTGTGCTTCTTCCAGCCCAGCATTTCTCATGATGTACTCTGCTTATAAGTTAGATAAGCAGGGTGACAATATACAGCCTTGAAGTACTCCTTTCCCAATTTGGAACCAGTCTGTTGTTCCATGTCAGGTTCTAACTGTTGCTTCTTTACCTGCATACAGATTTCTCAGGAAGCAGGTAAGGTGGTCTGGTGTTGCCATCTCTTTAAGAATTTTCCACAGTTTGTTGTGATCTACACAGTCAAAGCCTTTGGCATAGTCAATGAAACAGAAATAGTTATATTTCTGGAATTCTCTTGCTTTTCCTAAGGTTCAACGGATATAGGCAATTTGATCTCTGGTTCCTCTCCCTTTTCTAGATTCAGCTTGAACATCTGGAAGTTCTTGGTTCACATATTGTTGAAGCCTAGCTTTGAGAATTTTGAGTATTACTTTGANTAGTTATATTTCTGGAATTCTCTTGCTTTTCCTAAGGTTCAACGGATATAGGCAATTTGATCTCTGGTTCCTCTCCCTTTTCTAGATTCAGCTTGAACATCTGGAAGTTCTTGGTTCACATATTGTTGAAGCCTAGCTTTGAGAATTTTGAGTATTACTTTGATAGCATGTGAAATGAGTGCAGTTGTGTGGTAGTTTGAACATTCTTTGGCATTGCCTTTCTTTGGGATTGGAATAAGAACTGATCCTTTCCAGTCCTGTTGCCACTGCTGAGTTTTCCAAATTTGCTGGCATATTGAGTGCAGCATTTTCACAGCATCATATTTTAGGACTTGAAATATCTCAGTTGGAATTCCACCACCTCCACTAGCTTTGTTCATAGTGATGCTTCCTAAAACCCATTTGACTTCTCACTCCAGGTTGTCTTGCTCTAGGTGAGTGATCACATCATCGTGGTTACCTGGACCATTAAGATCTTTTTTTGTATATATCTAGAAGAAGGCAATGGAAACCCACTCGAGTACTCTTGCCTTGAAAATCCTATGGACAGAGGAGCTTGGTAGGCTGCAGTCCAGGGGGTCGCGAAGAGTCGGACATGACTGAGCGACTTCACTTTCACTTTTCACTTTCATGCATTGGAGAAAGAAATGACAACCCACTCCAGTGTTCTTGCCTGGAGAATCCCAGGGACTGGGGAGCCTGGTGGGCTGCCGTCTATGGGGTCGCACAGAGTGGGACATGACTGAAGCGACTTAGCAGCAGCAGCAGCAGCAGCAGCAGCATCAGTCAACAGATGGTGGAGTAGAAGGATGTGTGCTTGTCTTCTCTTGCAAGAACTCCAAAATTGTAGCTCACTGAGCAACCATGGAGAGGAGAATGTTGGATCCCACCAAAAAAAGATACTCCACATCCAAGGACAAAGGAGAAGCCCCAACAAGATGGTAGGAGGGGCAAGATCGCATTTACAATCAAACCCCATACCCAGAGACACTTGGAGGGCTCAAGCAAAACCTTGGGCACACCAGGACCCAAAGGCCCCACAGAGACTGAGCCAGATGTGCCTTTGAGTGTTTATGTGTCTCTTGCAGAGGCATGGGTCAGCAGTGGCCTGTTGTGGGGACAGGAGGGACTCTGGTGGCAGCAGACCTGGGAGGCATGGCATGTGGCATAAATCCTCTTGGAGGAGGCCACCACTAGCTCCACCATAGAGCCACTGAGCAGACGACCCACAAACTGGAGAACAATTATATCAAAGAAGTTCTTGCATTATTGCAAAATTCTAGGGCCCACAACAGATTCTCCAACCTGGGGATCTGGCAAAGGGACTGACAACCCCCAGAGAGTTTGACCTTGAAGGCCAGTAGGATTTGATTACAGGACTTCCACAGGACTGGGGAAACAGGCTCTTGGAGGGCACAAACTAAACCTTGTGTACACCACGACCCAGGAGAAAGGACCAGTGACCTCACAAGAGACTGAGACAGACTTGCCTGTGGATGACAGGAGTTTCTGGAAGAGGTGTGGGTTGACAGTGGCCTACTGTGGGATCAGGGGCACTGAATACAACAGTCCTGGGAGCCGCGGACTTCCTGGCATAAGTCCTTTTGAAGGAGGTCACCATTACCTGGTTGGTGGTAGCTTGTTATTGATAATTCCGTGTTTATTACCAGGGCCTTATTTTTTTTTTCTTAATTTAAATTTATTTATTTTAATTGGAGGCTAGTTAGTTTACAATATTGTATTGGATTTGCCATACATCAACATGAATCCGCCATGGGTGTACACGTGTTCCCCATCCTAAACCCCCCTCCCACCTCCCTCCCTGTACCATCCCTCTGGGTCATCCCAGTGCACCAGCCCCAAGCATCCTGTATCCTGCATCGAACCTGGACTGGCAATTCATTTCTTATATGTTTAAGATAACTCATGCAATTGGTTTCTATGGTGCTTAGCCAAGGAGGGTGGTTTCAGTCCATGGTTCCCCTAACACAGGGGGAATATCCAGGGACTGACAGGGGTTGAGGTGAGAGATGGTGAGGGTGGGGAGAGAGTTAGACAGGTGAACAGGATGATTACTGAGCAGGACTGGAGAGGCAGGGCGTGACCTAGCTAATGTTTGTGTGAGCCGTGTGTGTGTTTACATGTGCACCTGGGTCTCCTGGAGGCCCAGTCCTTGAACAGGAAGATATCTTCTTCTCTCCCCTGGGATGTTGGCTGCAACGACACCTGCTGCACTCAGACTTCCTGAGACCCTGGAATTTAGGAGCTTTCAGATTGTGCAAACTGAAGGTACTATGGGGCTGGGCGTGCTCCATACCTATTCATTTTCTTATCATCTGTGCTGCAGGGGGGAACTGGTGGGTAGAGGAGGGCCCCCAGTCCTGGATGTGGGGTCCAGGGGATGTGCCTTGCTAGCAGTAGTTCTGCGGCCATGTCAGGTAATTAGGCACAGGTTTCAGGAGGACATTTCAGGAGTCTAAGAGGCTTGTGAAGCCCCTCTTCCCTGACCTTGGGCTTCCAGCCATTGGGCAGGAAATCACTTTGGGCAGGTGAGTGCCTCAGACACTACCTGGGCACATTGCCCTTAAGGAAGAGGGGCAGCCCTAAGAACTCCCCCTCTTTGAATGCCCCTGTCAGGTGCTCTTCGCACTCTCTGCACTACAGCCTTAAAATGTGACATGTGTAAGTCTCAGGTGCCCCAGGAGCCATTCTTGCCCAGCCTTACCTGCTGTCCTGCATCACCCCCAACATGTGGGGACTCAGGAGTGGCTGTCTGTGGTCCGTGTGGCTGTGTGCGTCTCTCTGAAATGCTCGGTGACCCAGGGCTCAGGCAGGGGTCAGAGGGTGTGGATTCACTGACAGATGAAGGAGGGGAATGGAAAGGGGCACCTGTGCACATGGATTCCTCCAAACCAGCCAGTCCGTGGCTGCTGGTATACCCTGGGATGGGGGAGAAGGGCAGAGACGCCGTGGGGAAGGTGGAAGGGAGTGATGGAAGTCTAGTGAGCACAGGTGCAGGAGGAAGCAGGTGCAGTGAGAAGGTGACCCTCTCCTCCAAGAGGCCTGAAAAATGACGGTTTCCGTTGGCTCCATAGGACATGATGGTGCAGTTTAGAAAGACAGAGGAGAGGCAGTGAAGGGTGAAGACCAACAGCCATCTGTCATGCGGGGGCAGCTGCAGGACCCCGCTTCCCTAAGCCACTTTATTAATGACCCGGGAGAGATCAGTAGTGTCTCTGTTAAAGTCACAAATGATTCTGGACTGAGAAGCCTTGGGAGCCACCGTAGGGAGGACTGACAAATTAATACCCAAATTAAAAGCTTGAAAATATATGGGCAGCAAATAAGAAGAAACTGCCTTGGAAAAAAGAAAATCCAGTAGAGATTTAATGACCAAGTCTGTTGCCTATTTAGGAGAAACAAATTCTCCTAGCTGATTTTGGTGCTTTAAAAAGTGTGTGGTTTTTAAATGAAATTATTCCTGATTTTCAAAAAGAATTGATTTTTGGCAAAAATCAATTGGGTGCCTTCCCCCCTATCTTAAGTCCGTATGTATAGACACTCCACTCATCAAATACAATCCTGGGAAGGACTGCTACTGAAAATGACCTGAGTTCCAAGGCTTCATAAAATCACAGACTGGAACTAACTAACTCATTTTAGATATGAAGGGGCCTCAGAGATAATGGGTCTCAATTCTTTATCATAAAAGTGAAGTGCACAGAGCCTGGCCTGGTGTGACAGCGCCTGGTAGTGTCAGGCCAGGCCGTCTGTGCCCTGTCCTCTGCCATACTGGCATGCTTTTGCCTTTACTGTCTGTGGCGTGATTCCTGGTAGCCCATCAAAGGGAGTGACACCACTTCTTCTTCTTTTTTTAAAATATTTATTTAATTAATTTGGCTCTGCCAAGTCTTAGTTGTAACACTTGGGATCTTAAGTCTTCACTATGGCACACAGGATCTTAAGCTTTGGCATGTGAGATCTATTTCCCTGACCAGGGATGGAACCCAGGCCTTCCACAAGGGGAGTGTAAAGTCTTAGCCACTGGACAAGCAGGAAAATCCCAGGAGTGACACCACTTCTGACACCAAATATGTTTGTCCCGTGATAATTCTGCCATTCTCCAACACCACGTGGGTGACTAACCATGCATTTCAATTCTGACACTACATTCTTGAGGTGGCACAGACCCCACAAATGAAGGATTCAGTTCCATAAGACTGCCCCAATTTCAGATGCCACCTGCAAGTCCCGGGGACTCCCTGTACTTCTGACTGGTCATATCCTGGGAAGTTCTCACAACTCCCTGCCAGGTTCAATCACTTGCTAGAGTGACTCGCAGAACTCAGGAAAACTTTATACTTACCTTTATTGGTTTATTATAATGAATGCCACACAGGAATAGTCAAATGAAAAACGTGCAGGGTGAGATATGGGGGGCACATACAGGGCTCCTGTGCCCATTACTCTCCCAGCACTCCACCTGCCACCAACCTGGAAGCTCTCTGAACTCCATTGTTTAGGGTTTTTTATGGAGCTTTCATATGCTGGCCTGACTGATAAAATCTTTGGCCATTGGCAGCTGATGAACTCAATCTCCATATCCTCTCTCCTTCTCAGGGCTCTAGGAGGGGTGGAAAGTTCTAACCTTCTAGTCACTGGTTGGTATTTTGGGGCACCAGCCTCCATCCTGAAACTGTTAAGCCCCTCTCCTCCATTCCATCCATCCCATTCACATCAAAGCAGTAAATTCCAAAGGTTTTAGGAGCTCTGTGCCAGGAACTGGGACTAGAAACCTCATATTTATATTTTATTATACCACAGGCCCTCAAAGCAGCTGTAATCTGATAAGGGCCATAAGAGAGAACTAAGGGTCCCAAGAGGGGCTTGGAGGGAGGAAGGCTGATGATGATGAGTGGGGAATGCTTCCAGGAAGAAGTGGTCCTGAAGTTACGATTTGGGAGGGGAAGGGCTTAGTCATAAGGAAACAGAGGAGGGCATTTGTGATGGGTGGTCAATGCCATCAAGGGAGGAAGGAAGGAAAAGGAAGTGTGCCAGAAATAGCTGGAGTGCAGGGTTGGGGAGGAGGGACAGGGGTTGGATGTTAGGGTGGTTTGTTGGGATCAAACTTCGGTAAGCCTAGAATATCAAGATTTTGGTATCAAGAGGGGGTTATTTAGGGAATTCCCTGGTGCTCCAGGGGTTAGGACTCTGCACTTTGCCAAAGTCGAGGTAGGCCAATGGGGTCATGTTAGCCGTGATGGAGGCCCCTGGGAAGCCATTTCTGTCTTGTATGGGAAAGACGAATAGAGAAATCAGGGTTTAGGGAGGGAGGAGGGGCCAGCATCCAAAGGAAAATAGTCATGAGGCCCCTGACCCCAGAAAGGGAGAAACCCAAAACAAGACTGTTCAGGGCTCTGAGCATTGCTCAGTTCTGGGGCCCAGGTCCTCAACCTACTGCCATTGTGTCCTTTTTTTACTTTATGTTCTTATTAAGAATTACTGTTGTGCTGAAGTATCTGTCAACACAGGAGTGGATAAAGAAGATGCAGTATATATAAATATAAATATATATACAATGGAATATTACCCAGTCATATAAAGGATGAAATAATGCCATTTGCAGCAACATGGTTGGACCTAGAGATTTTCATACTAAGTGAATAATCAGACAGAGAAAGGCAAGTATCATATGATACTGCTTACATGTGGAATCTAAAATATGACACAAATGAACTTACAGAATAGAAACAGACTCACAGACATAGAGAAAAGACTTGTGGTTGCCAAGGGGAAGGGGGGTGGAGAGGGATGGGTTGAGGATTTGGGGTTAGCAGATGGGTGCTATTATACACAGAAAGGATAAAAAACAAATTCTTACTGTATAGCACGGGGAGCTATGTTCACTATTCTGTGATAAACCACAGTAAAAAAGAATATATAAAAAAGAATGCATCTATTTGTATAACTGAATCACTTTGCTGTACAGCAGAAATATATAACAGTGTAACTCAACTATACATACATCAATAAAAAATAAAGAATTAGAAAAATAAAATAAAGTCATACACACACATTCACACACAGAATTGTTGCTAGGTTGTTTGCTTGTTTTTAAGAAAGGGTTTCTCAAAAAACATTTGGTCTCAGTATTCCTTTACACTTTAAAAAATTGTGGAGGATACCCCAAAATATTTTGTTTCTGAAGATTATGGTTATGGAGATGTACTGAATTTAGAATTTAAAATTGAGACATTTAAAAAATATTCATTAATTCTCTGAAAAAAAAAGCAACAATAACCCTGTTTGCAAGTCTCCATAATGGCAGGCTTCCTGGAAGATGGTGGATACCTCTCTGCTTCTACATTCAATCTGTTGTCTTGGCACGTTCACATGGCTTCTGGAAAACTCCACCTTGCACGTGCGAGTGAATGAAAATGGTAAGTAAAATAAAATCATGGACTTAAGAGTCTTCTGAAGTAGGTTATTTGACTAACCAAAGGGGTTTTCTTTTGGATTTAAAAAAATTGAAGTATAGTTGATTTACCACGTTGTGTTAGTTTCAAGTGTAAAGTGATTCAGTTATCGGTTCAGTTCAGTCACTCAGTCGTGTCCGACTCTTTGCAACCCCATGAACTGCAGCACACCAGGCCTCCCNAAATGGGGATGACAGAGCATGAGATGGCTGGATGGCATCACTGACTTGATGGACGTGAGTGTAAGTGAACTCTGGGAGATGGTGATGAACAGGGAGGCCTGGCGTGCTGCAATTCATGGGGTCGCAAAGAGTCGGACATGATTGAGTGACTGAACTGAACTGAACTGATACACATGTATAGCATTGTTGTTGTTGTTTAGTAGCTAAGTCGTGTCTGACTCTTTGCGACCCCTTGGACTGCAGCACCCTAGGCTTCCCTGTCCTTCACCAACTCTGGAGTTTGCTCAAACTCATGTCCACTGAGTCGGTGATGCCTTCCAAACATCTCATCCTCTGTTGTTCCCTTCACCTCCTGCTCTCAATCTTTCCCAGCATCAGGGCCTTTTGCAATGAGTCATCTCTTTCAATCAGATGGCCAAATTATTGGAACTTCAGCTTCAGCATCCATCTTTCCAATGAATACTCAGGGTTGATTTCTTTTAGGATTGACTGGTTTGAATATATATATATACACACACACATATATATGGGCTTCCCTGGTGGCTCAGTGGTAAATAATCTGACTACAATGCAGGGGATGGAAGAGATGAGCATTTGATCCCTGGGTTGGGAAGATCCCCTGTAGGAGGGTATAGTAACCCATTCCAGTATTCTTGCCTGGAGAATCCTATGGACAGGGGAGCCTGGCAAGCGACAGACCACAGGATCACAAAGAGTCAGACATGGTTGAAGTGGCTGAGCAAGCATGTACGTGTTATATATATATGTGTATATATATATATGTTCTTTTTCAGATTATTTTTCATTATAAGATTTAGCATTTCTGTTTTTAAACTTTAGTTTTCATTTTATTTTTAAAATTGAAAATTTTTTTTGTCTGCACCTTATGGCATTTTGAGTATAGTTCCCTATACTATATGGGAAGTCCTTGTTGTTATTTGTTAATCCCAAAGGTCTTAACTAACACAGTGATTGTCCTGTCAGCCTCAGGAATATGAATTTGACTTGCTAACAGTTCCTGATGAAATTATTTATGAATAAATGAATAATCTGATTAAGAATGTAGCTGTTACCTCAAACACCATCTGCTGATTTCCTGATGTTTAGTATACATGAGAGTTTGACTGAGTGCCAAAGACTTGATAGCTTTGAATTGTGATGCTGCAGAAGACTTTTGAGAGTCCCTTGGACTGCACGGAGATCAAACCAGTCAATCTTAAAGGAAATCAACCCTGAATATTCACTGAAAGGACTGACACTGAAGCTAAAGCTCCAATACTTTGGTGAGCTGATGCAAAGAGCTGACTCATTGGAAAAGACCCTGATGCTGGGAAAGATTGAAGGCAAAAGGAGCAGAAGGTGACTGAGGATGAAATGGTTAGATAGCTTCACAGACTCAGTGGACTTGAATTTGAGCAAATTCTGAGAGATGGTGGAAGACAGATGAGCCTGGTGCCTCAGTGCATGTAGTCTCAAAGAGCTGGACATGACTTAGCGACTGAACAGCAACAAGTGGACATGAGTCACTTAAGGAAGCAACACACACATACACAAAACACAGAAAGAGAAGATGAAGAAATGGCCAAGGTGGACACGAATGGCAGATGTAATGCCTTCTTTTAAAAATATTTCTCATCAAATAACTCATGCTCATTGTAGAGAAATTGGGAAATGCTAGTAAACAAAGACAAGATTACCCTTAATCCCACTATTATCAATACAAGGTCATCTCTGATAGTATCTTGGCTACAGGCTTTTGTATGCTTGTTTGAAAGCAAAAGTGGAAACATGCTTCACATAATTTTTATAGGCTTCCTTTTTAATATTTTATAATACATTAAAAATATCTATCCTTGTAAGTAATGTATACTTGAATAAAAAATTTTAAAAAAGACTGCTTTGTATATTCTCTATGATAACTGTATCATAACTTATTTAACAAACCTCTGCTATTGCACATTTAGTTTGCATTCTGCTTTGCTATGAATATACATCTTTGCACCCATTAGCATTTCTGTTTTTAAACTTTAGTTTTAATTTTGTTTATTTTTAAAATTGAAAAAATTTTTTTGTCTGTACCTTGTGGCACTGGATTCTTAATTCCCTGACCATGGAAGTACAGAGTTCTAAGCACTGGGCCACTAGGGAATGCCCTAAAATGTTTTTTTAGTGAAAGATTTCAAGCTAACACAAGAGTAGAAAATAGAGTGGCAAACTCCCAGTTACCCACCACCCAACTTTGGTAATTATATAAATGCCCAGTTTTGTTTCCTCTCACTCCTACGGTATCTATTGAAAATTTAAACTCTTATAATTTCTTCCATAAATACTTCAGAATGTACCTCTAAGAGACCAGGTTTCTCTCTTGTTTAGTTACATCTCCACAATTCCATTACCAAAATTAGGAATAATTTTTCTCAAAAGAATTGAATGTAGGGTCTCAGAGAGATATTTGCACATTCATGTTCGCAAAAGTATTATTCACAATAGTCAAAACATGGAAGCAACCCAAGTATTCATTGATACATGGATGGATAAACAATATGTGGTGGAATACAATGGGATACAATGGAATGGGTGACATTATGACTTATAATAAGGACATTTATATGGTTCTATTTCTGGCACAGAGCTTCTAGAACTCTTGAAATTTCCTAAGAGATGAGAGTGATAAAGGTATCTTCTGTTATGTTCATGGGATGACTTGGACCCATCCTCTGGATGGTAGCTAACTGCCAGGAGAACCAACCCTGCAACTTTAGGATTGGAATTTTTAGCCTCACCCCACTGACTTACTAGGAGGAGAGAGGAGCTGGAAGTTGAATCAATTGCCAATGGCCAATGATTTATTCAATTCTGCATATACTGTATAGGTCTTCTCAGGTGGCTCAGAGGTAAAGAATCTGCCTGCTAATTCAGGAGATGCACTTTTGATCCATAGGTTGGGAAGATCCCCTGGAGGAGGAAATAGCTACCCACTCGAGTATTCTTGCCTGGAGAATCCGATGGACAGAGGAGCCTGGTGGGTCTCAAATGGTCAGATGCTGTAGAGCATGCATGCACACACTCATGCCTGTAATGTATAATGAAGCCTTCATTAAAGCAGGAAGGGACTGAGTTTGCGTTTATGAACACGTGGAGACTCAGGCAGACTGGCGTCTGGAGAAGACATGAAACTCAGTCCCTTTTCCCCATGCCTTGCCCTGTGAATTTCCTCCATCTGACTCTCTCAGAATTATATCCTTTTGTAGTGAACATTAGTCCAGTAAGTAAAAGGTTCCTCTGAGTTCTGTGAGTTGCTCTAGCAAATTAATTGAATCCAAAGGGGGAGGGGCTTATGGGAACCTCTGATTTAGAGCTTTCCCATTCTACTGTTTTCCTCGATTTCTTTGCACTGATCACTGAGGAAGGCTTTATTATCTCTCCTTGCTATTCTTTGGAACTCTGCATTCAAATGGGTATATATTTCCTTTTCTCCTTTGCTTTTTGTTTCTCTTCTTTTCACAGCTATTTGTAAGGCCTCCTCAGACAGCCATTTTGCTTTTTTGCATTTTTTGGGGGGTAGGATATGGTCTTGCTTCCTGTATTCTGTACAATGTCATGAACCTCTGTCCATAGTTCATCAGGCACTCTCTCTATCAGATCTAGTCCCTTAAATCTATTTCTCACTTCCACTGTATAATCTTTAGGGACTGATTTAGGTCATACCTGAGTGGTCTAGTGGTTTCTCCTACTTTCTTCAATTTAAGTCTGAATTTGGCAATAAGGTGTTTATGATCTGAGCCACAGTCAGCTCCAGGTCTTATTTTTGCTGACTGTATAGAGCTTCTCCATATTTGGCTGCAAAGAATATAATCAATCTGATTTCAGTGTTGACCATCTGGTGATGTCCATGTGTAGAGTCTTTTCTTGTGTTGCTCCAAAGACTAGCAAGGAGAGATAAGAAAGCCTTCCTCAGTGATCAGTGCAAAGAAATAGAGGAAAACAAGAGAATGGGAAAGACTAGAGATCTCTTCAAGAAAATTAGGGATACCAAAGTAACATTTCATGCAAAGATGGGCTTGATAAAGAACAGAAATGGTATGGACCTAACAGAAGCAGAAGATATTAAGAAGAGGTGGCAAGAATACACAGAAGAACTGTACAAAAAAGATCTTCATGACCCAGATAGTCACTATGGTGTGATCACTCACTTAGAGCCAGACATCCTGGAATGTGAAGTCAAGTGGGCCTTAGGAAGCAGCACTATGAACAAAGCTAGTGGAAGTGATGAATTCCATTTGAGCTGTTTCAAATCCTGAAAGATGATGCTGTGAAAGTGCTGAACTCAATATGTCAGCAAATTTGAAAAGCTCATCAGTGACCACAGGACTGGAAAAGACCAATTTTCATCCCAATCCCTAAGAAAGGCAATGCCAAATCATGCTCAAACTACTGCACAATTGTATTCATCTCACATGCTAGTAAAGTAATGCTCAAAATTCTCCAAGCCAGACTTCAGCAATATGTGAATTGTGAATTTCCAGATGTTCAAGCTGGTTTTAGAAAAGGCAGAGGAACCAGAAATCAAATTGCCTACATTCACTGGATCATTGAAAAAGCATGAGAGTCCCAGAAAAACATCTATTTCTGCTTTATTGACTATGCCAAAGCCTTTGACTGTGTGGATCACAATAAACTGTGGAAAATTCTGAAAGAGATGGGAATACCAGACCACCTGACCTGCCTCCTGAGAAACCCATATGCAGGTCAGGAAGCAACAGTTAGAACTAGGCATGGAACAACAGCCTAGTTCCAAATAGGAAAAGGAGAATGTCAAGGCTGTATATTGACACCCTGCTTTTTTAACTTATAAGCAGAGTACATCATGAGAAATGCTGAACTGAATGAAGCACAAGCTGGAATCAAGATTGCCGGGAGAAATATCAATAACCTCAGATATGCAGATGACACCACCCTTATGACAGAAAATGAAGAAGAACTAAAGAGTCTCTTGATGAAAGTGAACGAGGAGAGTGAAAAAGTTGGCTTAAAGCTCAACATTCAGAAAACAAAGATCATGGCATCTGATCCTATCACTTCATGGGAAATAGATGGAGAAACGGTGGAAACAGTGTCAGACTTTATTTTTTTGGGCTGCAAAATCACTGCAGATGGTGATTGCAGCCGTAAAATAAAAGGCGCTTACTCCTTGGAAGAAAAGCTATGACCAACCTAGACAGCATATTAAACAACCTAGACAGCATAGACATTACTTTGCCAACAAAGATCCATCTAGTCAAGGCTATGGTTTTTCCAGTGGTCATGTATGGATGTGAGAGTTCGACTACAGAGAAAGTTGAGCACTGAAGAACTGATGGTTTTGAACTGTGGTGTTGGAGAAGAGCATCCCTTGGACTGCAAGGAGACCCAACCAGTCCAACCTAAAGGAGATCAGTCCTGAATAATCATTGGAAGGACTGACACTGAAGCTGAAACTCCAATAATTTGGCCACCTGATGTGAAAAACTAACTCATTGGAAAAGAACCTGATTTTGGAAAAGATTGAAGGCAGGAGGAGAAGGGGATGACAGAGTATGAGATGGCTGGATGGCATCACTGACTTGATGGACATGAGTTTGAGTAAGCTATGGGAGTTGGTGAGAGACAGGGAAGCCTGACGTGCTGCTGTCCATGGGGTTGCAAAGAATAGGACATGACCGAAAAACTGAACTGAACTGAACTGAGAATAGTCACATTCATAGTGACAGAAAGTAGAATGTGGTTGCCTGGAGGATGGAATGAATGTTTAATGGGCCTAGAATTTCAGTTTGGCAAGATAAAAAGAGTTCTGGAGATTGATGGTGATGAAACTTGCATAGTAGTGTAATGTACTTAATGCCACCTAGAAATGGTTAAGATAACACATTTTATGTTATGTGTATTTTACTACAGATAACAATAACATAAATTAAAGAATTAGGGATTTCCCTGGTGGTCCAGTGGTTAAGACTCTGCCTGCCAGTGCAGGGGTCATGGATTCAATCCCTGGTCTGGGAAGATCCCACACACTGCAGAGCAACTAAGCCCATGCGTCACAACTGGTGAATTTGCATGCTACAACTAAAGAAGCCACTTCAGTGAGAAGTCAACACACCATAACAAACAGTAGCTCCCTCTTGCTGCAACTAGAGAAAGCCCAGGTTCCGCACTGAAGGCCCAGCACAGCCAAAAGAAAGAAAGAAAAAAAAAATCCTACGGCAATCTGAATAAAGTTTAGTTAATAAAACTAAACTCCATAGAATTTAGTTAATAAAAAATGAATAATGATTTCTGAGCATTATCCAATACCCAGCCAGAAGTCAAACGTCAAACTTTCTTGGTAGTCTCACAAATGTCTTTTTAGTTAGTCTGTTTGAAGCAGAAGTAAAGTCCCCACATTGCATTTGGCATCACTATCTCTTTGGGATAAATTCTTGGAAATGAAATTGCTGGGTCAAAGTACATACATATTTTAAAAGATTGCTGCATACGGCAAAATTGCCCTTCATAAATTATGTATCGTTAAGTTCCTAATGTTCACTTTTTATAAAAAGCTGAACTTTGAAATTATTTCTGGGGAGAGCGCCTCTAAGATGAACATTTGTTCTAAAAGTTGCTCTTCTTCTTGCCCGCATTCAAGAGAACCTACATTTGCCTTCTTGACTATGACTCTCAAGTTCTCACTGTCCTGTTATAACTCAAACAGGCCACATGGAGAGTGTTCCCAGCTCACCACAACTCCTTTTTGTTCATTTTAAGGCTTACCCGCTGCTTGGCACCCTCTCCCTGGAACCTGAAGCAGGCACACCTTGGTGTGCTCAGCTTTGGGGAGGCAATCACTTGTTCAGATAGACATTTCTATACCTGGATGCATTACTTCTATTTTGCAGCTTTGGCTGCATAGTTGGGGGATGGAGGTGGGGCCAGGAAAGGGGTTGGGAGATAACTTTCACTGAGCATTCATTAAGTGTGGGGATAGAACTGTTCTCTTGTTTGATCGACTCAAAACCCTGTGAAGTTGACATCACTTTTTGGCTGATAACCTGAGGTCCACGGAGTTTGAGTAAGCCAGCTGGGCTAGTGGATCCAGGCCTGCCCTGGAAGCTTCACTGCCTGTGACCTAGAGGACATCTGCTTTCAGTCTGTGTTACCCACCTCAGGTTTATCAGCATGCAGCTCAAAAGCCAATAGTTGAGAGGTAAAAGTCAGTAGAAAGGAAAGTTGCTTTAATCAGCAAAGCCAGCAATCTGAGGAGAAGGTGGACTCATGTGCCGAGACCAACTCCCAAGATTCTGCTCAGATGAGACAGTTTCTAAAGGAGAAAAGGGGGGGTTGGGGAGAATCTCAGTGACTCATCGAGGCAGGAGGTTGGGTGTACATCCTTGTCCATTGTGTGCAGACAATCTGACTACCTTCATGTGTTATCTTGTCTGTGAGATCTGCCTGCAGGATTGCTAAAGGGGCTATTGGAGATAGAGAGCTATCATTCTTTAAATACTTCATTCTTTATTCTTACTTCCTTTGATCTAGGAAAAGAATCAACAGGTTAGACCAGGCATGGTATACAAGTCGGGAGTTAGGTTAAATTGCCTGGTGATCTCATTCCTATAATTAGGTTCTTTTAAGGTTAGAGGGGAACAGCAATGGGCAAACAGGAAAGGGCAGAAGAGCTGTTTGTGTAGGTGGAGCAGGCAGGTTGGGGTGAGAGGTGATGGATTTCCTGGGGAGAACAAAGCCATCCAACGACTCAGTTTGCAAACCAAAGACATGGAAGCAAAAGAAAGTCTTCAGTTCAGTCAGTCAGTTCAGTTGCTCAGTCGTGTCTGACTCTTTGCGACCCCGTAACTGCAGCATTCCAGGCCTCCCTGTCCATCACCAACTCCCGGAGTTCACTCAAACTCATGTCCATTGAATTGGTGATACCATCCAGCCATCTCATCCTCTGTTGTATCCTTCTCCTCCTGCCCCCAGTCCCTCCCCAGAGTCTTTTCCAATGAGTCAACTCTTCGCATGAGGTGGCCAAAGTACTGGAGTTTCAGCTTTAGCNATGTGAAGAGTTGACTCATTGGAAAAGACTCTGATGCTGGGAGGGATTGGGGGCAGGAGGAGAAGGGGGTGACAGAGGATGGGATGGCTGGATGGCATCACTGACTCGATAGACATGAGTTTGAGTGAACTCCGGGAGATGGTGATGGACAGGGAGGCCTGGCGTGCTGCAATCCATGGGGTTGCCAAGAGTAGGACATGACTGAGCAACTGAATTGATGATAACTGTGTATTTAATCTTCAGAGGTGCTGTCAGACTGCTTTTCAAAGTGCCATACTTATGATTTCTTGTGACTGAACACTCTTTAAAATCTACCCTTTGCTAAATATATGATTTTCTAAGATTAATATAATTTAGAGCTGTCTCAATTGATCCTCTAAGATTAGGACTTTCGGAAGGGAATTTCATCAAAGCAGTTAAGTGGCCTACCCTTCAGTGCTGGTGCGCAGTCCCGTGGAATTAATTCAGCTTCCAGGTGTATTGAACCCACATTCACTGGGAGGCCGAGTGGTGCCCTCAGTGAATCAGCCCTATGTATACATGTACCAACTGTCTTCTAGACTCCATTCCCACATAGCTCATTACAGAGCACTGAATAGAGTTCCCTGTGCTATACACAGGTTCTCATTAGTTATCTTTTATATATAGTAGTGTGTATGTGTCAATCCCAATCTCCCAATTCATCCTACCACCTTTTCCCCCTTGCAGCCTTCAATTTATTGATTCAAATGGACCATATGATAAAAACCACAAAAGCACCCCATGTTCATGTATTTGTTGTAAATCTTATATCAACATAAACATAGGATGAAGAGTGGAAATTTCCTTCTTATTCCTTCGTGGGCCCATCTGTCCTCTCTGGTCCCCAACTGAGTGCCCTGCTGTGACCACTGTTAGCAGAGGAGTGTGCTTCCTGTTACACCCGTCCATGAACTTTCCCATCTGAAGGTCATTTTTTGTGCCTTGTACCTGGAGAGTGNTCAACATAAACATAGGATGAAGAGTGGAAATTTCCTTCTTATTCCTTCGTGGGCCCATCTGTCCTCTCTGGTCCCCAACTGAGTGCCCTGCTGTGACCACTGTTAGCAGAGGAGTGTGCTTCCTGTTACACCCGTCCATGAACTTTCCCATCTGAAGGTCATTTTTTGTGCCTTGTACCTGGAGAGTGTCAGTTCAGTTCAGTTCAGTTGCTCAGTCATGTCCGACTCTTTGCAGCCCCATGAACTGCAGCATGCCAGGCTTCCTTGTCCATCACCAACTCCCAGACCTTGCTCAAACTCATGTCCATTGAGTCAGTGATGCTATCCAACCAACTCATCCTCTGTCATCCCCTTCTTCTCCTGCGTTCAATCTTTCCCGGCATCAGGGTCTTCATTAATGAGTCAGTTCTTCGCATTAGGTGGCCAAAGTATTGGAGTTTCACCTTCAACATCAGTCTTTCCAATGAATAGTGAGGACTGATTTCTTTTAGGATTGACTAGTATGATCTCCTTGCAGTCCAAGGGACTCTCAGGAGTTCTTCTCCAACACCACAGTTCAAAAGCATCAGTTCTTCAGTGCTCAGCTTTTTTTATAGTCTACCTCTCACATCCATACATGAAAAAACCATAGCTTTGACTACTTGGACCTCTGGCAGCAAAGCAATGTCTCTGCTTTTTAATATGCTGTCTAAGTTGGTCATAGCTTTTCTCCCAAGGAACAAGCATCTTTTAATTCCATAGCTACTGCCTGGAGAATCCCAGGGACGGGGGAGCCTGATGGGCTGCCGTCTATGGGGTCCACTACTGAAGCGACTTAGCAGCAGCAGCAGCAGCAGCCACCATCTGCAGTGATTTTGAAGCCCGAGAAAATAAAGTCTGCTGCTAAAGTTTCCATTGTTTCTCCATCTATTTGCTATGAAGTGATGGGACTAGATGCCATGATCTTAGTTTTTTGTATATTAAGTTTTAAGCCAACTTTTTCACTCTCCTCTTTCACTTTCATCAAGAGGCTCTTTAGTTCCTCTTCACTTTTACCATAAGGATGGTGTCATCTGCATATCTGAGGTTATTGATATTTCTTCGGCAATCTTGATTTCAGCTTGTGCTTCATCCAGCATGGCATTTCATATTCTGTGCTCTGCATACAAGTTAAGCAGGGTAACAATATATAGCCTTTATATACTCCTTTCCCAGTTTGGAATCAGTCTGTTGTTCCATGTCAGTTTCTAACTGTTGCTTCTTGACCTGCATATGGGTTTCTCACAAAGCAGGTAAGGTGATCTGGTGTATCCATCTCTTTAAAAATTTTCCACAGTTTGTTGTGATCTGTACAGTAAAAGGGGCTTCCCTGGTGGCTCAGATGGTAAAGCGTCTGCCTACAATGCGGAAGACCAGGGTTTGATCCCTAGGTTGGGAAGATCCTCTGGAGAAGGAAATGGCAACCCACTCCAGTATTCTTGCCTGGAAAATTCCATGGACTGAGGAGCTGGTAGGCTACAGTTCACGGGGTTGCAAAGAGTCAGACACGACTGAGCAACTTCACTTCACTTCATTCAGTAGAAGGCTTTGGTAGAATCAATAAAGCAGAAGTAGATGTTTTCCTGAAATTCTCTTGCTTTTTCTATGATTCAATGGGTGTTGGCAATTTGATCTCTTATTCCTCTGCCTTTTCTAAATCCAACTTGGACATCTGGAAGTTCACGGTTCATGTACTGTTGAAGCCTGGCTTGGAGAATTTTGAGCATTACTTTACTAGCATGTGAGTGCAACATGTTCTCACACACCTGGAGGGTGTGCATGTAGGCTATTCCCCGAAGGGCCAGAGGACTGCTGTTACCTGATCCCTAACTTTCAAGTACAGAGGTTGATGCAAAATATTTCCTTGTTGTTCTGATTCTGGTCTTTCAGCTCAGTGAGCGAGGAATCCCCACTCACTGTGTCCCCTGCCCTCAGTCAGGATGCTCCTTTTTTGCTCCTCAGTCAGGTTGCTTCATCTACTTCCAACTCTAAGTCCAAACCTGAGAGACCTGCCCCTGCCTTCGTCCCTGCCTGACAATGGTGGGTGATGTCCTTCTGTCCATCAGAGAAGAGCACCTATATGTGAGGCAGATCTCTCCTGTGCTACCGATCACTTTTCATACAGAACTCTGGTGTGTTTTTGAACTAAAAGACCCCTTTCCCATTTGGAGTGAGGATGGGGTTGAGCAAAGGGGGTTGAGGGAGCAGAGAGCTTCTCTGTCTCACACATGTATGCATACGTTTTTTAAAAACACATAAACGTAATTATACTTGAAGTATTGTTTTGCAGCTAGCTTTTCTGCCACATAATAATACATCTTGGAGATCTTCCATGTGAGTCCTCATTCTCTGTAAGCACTGCTTAATTGTCCATAGTTTGGTTGTTAATAATGTTTGTAATTGGTGTGTTGAACAAGAATGAATAGAAGCATATAACCAGGATGCAACTTCATTTTTTTTTTTTTTTTCATTTTATTTCGAGGGCTTCCCCTTGTAGCTCAGTCAGTAAAGAATCTGCCTGCAATGCATGGGACCCAGGTTTGATTCCTGGGTTGGGAAGATCCCCTGGAGAAGGAAATGGCAACCCACTCCAGTAGTCATGCTTGGAGAATCCCATGGACAGAGGAGCCTGGCAGGCTGCAGTCCATGTGTTTGCAATAGTCAGACACAACTTAGTGACTAAAACCAAAACCACCTTAAATTGTTCTCACTGAGAAGTTCCTCTCCACGGCTTGGATAAGAACTCAGGTGGTCCCATGACTATCTAATTGTTTGTAGGTACCTTGAAAGCAGCAAAGTACATCTTGATTCAGAAATGAGCATGTGTGGTCCAACATATTAACTTTTGTTTTTTAAAAAATTATTTTATTGAAGAATAGTTGATTTAAAACCTTGTGTTAATTCCTACTGTCTAGCAAAGTGATTCAGTTGTACATATATATATATATATACATTCTTTTTTCATCTTCTTTTCCATTCTGTTTTATCACCAGATATTGAATATAGTTCCCTGTGCTATACAGTAGGACCATATCCATTTTATATATAATAGTTAGCATCTTTCTCTCTAATCCTAAGGCCCCAATTCATCCCTCTCCCGTTCCCCTTCCCCTTGGCACAGAGCAGCTCTGTGCTCTATGTCTGTGAGTCTTTTTCTCTTTGGTGGACACAGTTTGTGCTCTGCTGTGCTTAGTTGCTCAGTCGTGTCTGACTCTTTGTGACCCCATGAACTTTAGCCTGCCAGGCTCCTCTGTCCACGGGGATTCTCCAGGGAAGAATAGTAGAGTGGATTTCCATGCCCTCTTCCAGTGGATCTTCCCAACCCAGTAATCAAACCCAGGTCTCCCGCATTGCAGGTGGGGGCTTGGTTTATTTGTGTCCTATTTTCGATTCCATATATAAGTCATATCATTTGGCATTTATCTTTCTCTTTCTGACTTACTTCCATTAGTGTGATAATCTCTAGGTCTGTCCATGTTGCTGCAAATGGCATGATTTCATTCTTTTTTTTTTTTTTTTTTATGCCTGAGTGGTATTCCATTGTGGGCTTCCCAGGTGGCTCAGTGGCAAACAGTCCACCTGCAATGTAGGAGATGCAGATTTGAGCCCTGGGTAGGGCAGATCCCCTAAAGAAGGAAATGGCAACCTACTCAGTATTCTTGGCTGAGAAATCCCATGGACAGAGGAGCCTGGTGGGCTATAGTCCATGGGGTCACAAAGGAGTTGGACATGATTTAGCGACTAAACAACAAGTATTCTATTGTATGCACATATACCACATCTTCTCTACCCATTCACTTGTCCATGGGCATTTACTTTGCTTCCATGTCTTGGCTATTGTGAATAGTGCTGCTATATACATTTGAGTGCATGTATCTTTTCGAATTATATTTTTTTCCCAAATATATGCCTAGGAGTGGGATTTCAGGATGATATAGTAACTCTTTTTTTTTAGTTTTTTAAGAAATATCCATACTGTTCTCCACAGTGGTTGTACCAATTTGCATTCCTACCTGCAGTGTAGAAGGGGAACCCATCTATTCTTGGTGTGTCATTCAAAAGACTCATACATCTGATAATCAGAAAATACTAAAGCAGTAAAACATACATATATAATATGATCCAACCATTCTAATTCTAGATATCTACCCAAGAGAAGTGAAAACACATGTCTACACAAAGAGCTGGACATGAATGTTCACAGCAGCTTTGTGCATAAAGGCTAAAATTTGGAAGCACTTCAAATGTTCATCAGTGAGGAATGGTATACAAAACGTGGTCTCTCCATAGAATGGAAAGGTTTCAAAAGATCATGTGAATGATCTGATACACACCGTGGCATGGATAAATCTCAGAGTGACTATGTAAGCATAAGGAGCTGGGGAAAGACTTCATTCTGGATTATTCCACTTATATAAAGTAGAACCTAGTTTATAGTGACAAGGAGCAGATCAGGGGTTGGCTGGGGATGGAGTTAGAGTGAGGAAAGTGCTAGTCACCCAGTCGTGTCCTTCTCCGGGGTTCTTCCCTACTGAGGGATTGAACCTGGGTCTCCTGTACTGCAAGCAGATTCTTTACCATCCGAGGTGTAGACTACAAAAGGGCATGAAGACACGTTTAGGGCCTGACAGAATGTGCTGTATCTTGATGGATTCAGAGCCATAGACAACTGTCACAACTTATAGAATTATACTCTGTAGATGGATGCAGTGTATTGGTTGTACATTATTGCTCAATACGCTTGATAAGGACAAAATAAGTAAGATCTTTTCTGAAGTCTCTTAGACTGACTCTCCATCTATCTTGAAGTATAATTTAATTATATTTTAACTTGATATTGAAGTTCACACCGTCTTAGGGAATGACATATGGAGTTGTGGTGTTGGAGATCGTACTTAGCCTCTAGAGAAGCATTTTTAACCTGTTGGATTGCTATCAATTAAGGTGTCATAAAACCTTATTTTTAAAGATCATAGGCTGAGTAGATCAGAAAGTTTTATGGCATATATTGCCAATAAAAGCAAAAAGTAAAAGTAGCTATTGTTTCAAGACATATACACACTACTGTATTTAAAATGGGCTTCCCAGATGGCGCTAGTGGTAAAGGCAGTGGCTGCTTACCAAAGCAAGAGATGTAAGAGACTCAGGTTTGATCGCTGGGTCAGGAAAATCCCCTGGAGGAAGGTGTGGCAACCCACTCCAGTACCCTTGCCTGGAGAATCCCATGAACAGAAGACCTGGCAGGCTGCAGTCCATGGGGTCACAAAGAGTCAGTCACGACTGAAGCGACTTAGTATGCATGCATATTTAAATGGATAACCAACAAGGACCTACTGTATAGCACAGGGAACTCTACTCAATAATCTGTAATAACCTAAATGGGAAAAGAATTTGGAAAAGAGTAGACATATGTATAACTGAAGCATTTTGCTATACACCTGAAACTAACACAATATTGTAAATCAACTATAGTCCAATGCACAAGAAAAGTTAAAACAAAAATAGAAAGAAAAAAGCTTTGTCTATGATTTATATATACATGGTCTCTGCATAAAAATGTGCAACACAATATGGGTTGCATTAAAAAAAAAAAAGGACTTCCCCAGCAGTCCAGTGGTTAAGACTCCATGCTTCCAATGCAGGGGGCTTGGGTTCGATCCCTGGGAACTAAGATCTCACATACCGCATGGTGAGGCCAAAAATAAGAAGCCACATCTGTAAAATGCCCACAATGACTGGTATGCAAAAGCTCAGAACGTGAGAGATGACAGGTATACTCACAAACATGTCTTGTGTGTATACATGTACTATATACTTGTGTTCCCAGCACCTCTCTAGTTTTCTGGCACATTGTTCATTAAGTGCTTTTTGATGAATGGGAGAGATTTTAGGTCCCATCAGTCAAAACTTCAGTTTACACCTTGGTCAGTGCTTGAAGTCTGGGAAGGAGGAGGTTTGGGCTGAAGACAACCATGAGCAGTGGAAAGCACTGAGAGAACTTCAAAGGCTTCCCCGATGTCCCTTGTGGAGGAGCATCTCTGCAGGTGCCTGCATGCTCCCAGCCTGTGATGCTTTGATTCCAGGGCTCATAGGGAGACCTGGAGCAGTGTGAGGGTTATCACCGGCTGTGTGCTCCAGAGCTGCCTAGAGGAGGGAAGAGCTTCTCTGTATGCTACCTGGGCAGAGATAATGTGTCTGTGTAGCAACTTCATCTCCCAGCCATAAAATATTGATGGTCCTGATGCTGGACGGAGACCAGGAGATACTCCCTTGGAAGGTGCTGTTTGCCGGCTGCTGGTGAATGATTGATGACTGGGAAGTAAAATATTGATGTTTTGAGCAGCACACCAGGCCTCTTCCCACCCAGAGGGGCTTGTGTCTTGTGTTATTAAAGGCAAAAATTCAGAGACTGGGTTACTTTTCTTCTGCTTAGGACCCTACAGCTTTTGGCCAACTATGGCTTGGAGATATTGTAGAATTTTAAGACTAAGTGCCCTTGGAAATGTGGGAGATGGATTCTTGGAATTAGTAAAAAGAAACCCTACTTTCCCTGGGTGTGAAAAACTTGTAATAAGAGCTTTGTCAATGCATTCTTTTTCTTTAAAAAGTTATGTTTATTAAAGTTGTTCATGCATAGAACTTAAACAAAAAGATAAAAATACAGCTCTCTTCTAAGACACTCTAAGTCCCCAATATTTTATCCTTTGCATATGTGAGTATGACTCATTGGAAAAGACCCTGATTTTGGGAAAGATTGAAGGCAAAAGAAGAGGACGGCAGAGGATGAGATGGTTAGATAGTATCACCAACTCATTGGACATGAATTTGAGCAAACTGGGAGACAATGAAGAACAAGGAAGCCTGGTGTGCTGCAGTCCATGGGGTTGCAGAGTTGGACATGACTTAATGACTGAAAAACATATGTGAGTATTTTCAACCTTTTTTTTTTTTTTTTTTTTACCTTGCTGCATGGCATATGAGATCTTTGTTCCCCAGCCAAGAATTGGACCTGTTCTCCCTGCATTGGAAGTGTGGAGTTTTAACCACTGAACTGCCAGGAAAGTCCCAACCTCTTTTAACCAGTTTTTTTGGATTACTTCCATATCACCCAGTCAGTTCAGTCCTTCGGTCATGTCTGACTTTTTGTGACCCGACAGCCTACAGTACACCAGGCTTCCCTGTCCATCACTGACTCCTGGAGCTTGTTCAAACCCATGTCCATCCATTTGGTGATGCCATGCAACCATCTCATCCTCTGTCGTCCCCTTCTCCTCCTGCCTTCAATCTTTCCCAGCATCAGGGTCTTTACCAATGAGTCAGTTCTCATCAAGTGGCCAAAGTATTAGAGCTTCAGCTTTAGCATCAGTCCTTCCAATGAATATTCAGGACTGATTTCCTTTAGGATTGACTGGTTTGACCTCTTTGTAGTCCAAGGGACTCTCAAGAGTTCTTCTCCAACACCACAGTTCAACGGCATCAGTTCTTCAGTGCTCATTGTCCAACTCTCACATCCATACGTGACTGCTGGAAAAACCATAGTTTTGACTAGATGGACATTTGTTGGTAAAATAATGTCTCTTCTTTTTAATATGTTGTCTAAATTGGTCATAGCTTTTCTTTCAAGGAGAAAGTATCTTTTAATTTCACAGTTGCAGTCACCATCTGCAATATCACCCAGTAACCAGCTATTATTGTTACTTCTTGATTTAAAACAAAGTTTCTATTGAACCTCGTTTATAGAAGATAAAGATTTGACTATTTCACCCCATCATATACACACCCCTTCTCATGTCCTCCATCTTTCCAACATGATTGTGTCAGAATTTGAATTACATCGTTATTTGGCATTTCTACTACTATGGAAATGTAAAGATAGCTGTGGTTGATCAAAAAATACAGCAAGATAACATTTACTTCCTGTATTACTTTTGCTTTCCTTGTTAGGAAGGGTCTTGCTTTTGGTTTGTTTGCCTAATTTTCTATCTCTTCATCGTTTGTTTAACCTCAAAATGCTTTGCCAATTATCTAAATATCTTCCCAATATACTCAGATGCGTTGGCTGTCTGAACAGGTTTGTTTTTTGGAAAGACTGTCTCCTGGCGGCTGGTCATCTGCTCCTGGTGCCCTGGTTGCCCTTGGCACCTGGCACCCAGCACAATTGTGCAGTCTTTCAGTATCATCATCTGAGGGATTCTCCCCTACCTCTTTCCTGTGCTGTGTCCCAAGCCTTTTCTGTATGCTTAATACCTTTATTCGATAAAATACAGCCTCCAACAGACACCTGAAATAGTACCAAGGAGGTACAGCCTTTTGGGAGGGACACTGCATGTATTTATGGTAGCTGAGTGTGAAATTTCATTTTATTTTTGATTCTTTCATATTTCATTTATTTTTACTTTTTAAAATCATAACTGATTTACAGTATTGTGTTAGTTTCTGGTGAACAACATAGTGATTCAGTTATACATATATATGTACATGTATATATGTATATTGGAGAAGGCAATGGCACCCCACTCCAGCACTCTTGCCTGGAAAATCCCATGGACAGAGGAGCCTGGTGGGCTGCAGTCCATGGGGTTGGTAAGAGTTGGACATGACTGAGCAACTTCCCTTTCACTTTTCACTTTCATGCATTGGAGAAGGAAATGGCAACCCACTCCAGTGTTCTTGCCTGGAGAATCCCAGGCACGGGGGAGCCTCAAGGGCTGCTGTCTATGGGGTCACACAGAGTCGGACACGACTGAAGCGACCTAGCTGCACCAGTACATGTATATATCCTTTTTCAGATTCTTTTCCATTATAGGTTATTATAAAATATTGAGTATAGTTCCCTGTCCTATATAGTAGGTTCTTGTTGTTTGTCTCTCTCTATATAGCAGATATAAACTACTATATATACACTATATATATATATGCATACACTATATGTATATATATATATCAGCTATATAAACTACTCTATATAGCAGATACATATATCTACTAGTCTCTTGTGTGTTACTCGCTCAGTCATGTCCGACTGACTCACCTTTCTGCTTTGGTAACTATAAGTTTGTTTCTTATGTCTATGAGTATATTTCTACTTTGTGAATAAGTTCATTTGTATTTTTTCTTTTTTAGATTCCACATGTAAGTGATGTCATATGATCTTTGTCTTTCTCTGTCTGGCTGGCTTACTTCACTTAGTATGATAATTTCCAGGTCCATCCATGTTGCCACATGAGTGTGAAGTTTTAAATTGAAAAAAGTTTTCTTTTATCATTTTGAGGGCAATACTTTATTATCTTCTAACTTTCAAAAAGTTTAAAACTGACTTAAAAAAATTTTTTTTACTGTGACAAATGATTTTATTCTTTTTTCTTTTTAAGAATTTTATTTATTTATTTGGCTTTGCTAGGTCTTAGTGACTGGATGAGGTTTTCTCTGGTTTCAGGGAGCAGGGGCTATTCTCTAGTTGCAGCACTTGGCTTCTCACTCAGTGGCTCTTCTTGTTGCAAAGCACAGGTTCTAGAGCATCCAGAACTACCAGGGCTTCAGTAGTTGTGCCATATAGGCTCAGTAGCCCTTGTGGTACAAGGGCTCAGTTGCCCCACAGCATGTGGAATCTTCTCGAACCAAGGATCAAATCCATATCTCCTGCATTGGCAGGCAGATTCTTTACCACTGAGCTACCAGGGAAGCCCTATTTGACTTTTAAAAATCTTTTTTAATTCAGGTTTTTATTCTATGAAAGCTTGTAGAATCTTCTCTTTGTATCCAAAGATTTAAACTTCCCTGGTAAATATCTTTGTGTAGGTCTTAGTTCACCCACTAAAATAGATACAACTTGAGATCCCTTTTTAAAAAACATCAACTTTATTGGGGTTTAATTCGCATACAACAAATGAAAACACTTTAAGTGAATAGTTTCAAGAGTTTAGGTAAGTTTATTTAAAAAATAGGCCCTTTTTTCTTTTAAAAATTTTATCATTTTTAATTGGAGTATATAATCGATTTACATTGTGCTAATTTCTGCTGTACAGCAAAGTGATTCAGTTTTATGTATATATACATTGTTTTCCATATTATTTTCTATTCTGATTTATCACAGGATAGTGAATATAATTCCCTGTGTTTACAATAGGACTTTGTTTATCCATTTGATATATAATAGTTTGCATCTACTAATCCCAAACTCCCACTCCATCCCTCCTCCACCACTCCTCCCCCTTGGCAATCACAGTGTGTTCTTTATGTTTGTAAGTCTGTTTCTCTTTTGTAAATAAGTTCATTTGTGTCATATTTTAGTTTCCATGTATAAGTGATACAAGTTTCCCTGGTGGCTCAGTCGGTAAAAAAATATGCTTGCAATGCAGGAGACCACCTGCAGCGCAGGATATCCTGGTCCAAACCCTGGGTTGGGACGATCCCCTAGGGAGGGAAATGGCAGCCCACTCCAGTATTCTTGCTTGAAAAATGCCGTGGACTGAAAAGCCTGGTAGGCTACAGTCCACGGGGTTGCAAGAGTCAGACATGACTTAGTGACTAAACTAAGTGATGTAACTTGGTATTTGTCTTTCTTTTTCTGATTTACTTCACTTAGTATAATAATATCTAGGTAAAACATGAACCCTTTTAATCCTTTAGTTTTGGGATATTTTCCTGAATTATTTCTTTGATGGTTTTCTCCTTAAGTTTTCTTTGTTCTCTTTTTCTAAGATTACTATTAGTTGAATGCTGGACACTGGAAAATTTTTCTAAATTTCTTATCTTTTCTCTCTCTGTAAGGAAAAAGTGTACTGAGTATTCTATATAGTGCACTTTCTGGGTTATCTGAGTCTAGAAAACGTCTCTCTCCTTTTCTTTGAGCCATTTTGCAACTTCTTAAATGGTAGAAACCCATAATAATGCAAGTGATCCTTTCTATAGAGATGCAAATAAATTTTGTCTGGTGTGTATGCAGAATCCTCCCGTTCCTCAAGAAACCAGTTTTACATCTATTAACACATTTTCACTATTCCTGACTATATATTTACGTGTCTGCTTTTTGGTTCTTCCATTAAACCATTTGTAACATTTTAGTTGTCTCACTAATTGATGAATTAAATAAAATCTTTGATATGTGGTTATTTTAACATCCTACCTTTTTACATTTTTCATTCTCTATCCTTTTACTGTAATTTGGTATACATCCTTGATTTTGTATTTCAGATCTTCTGTGGAGTTTCTCATATTTGCTTTCATATTTTTAATTTCCAAGAGCTTTTTTTTTTGTTATCTGAAAGATAAGTTAAAAAACTCCTCTGATTTCATGCATACATGGGTAATATCTGACGTTATTAATGATGGTTTGTTTTGATGTTATCTTTCCTTGTAGCTCAGATGGTAAAGCGTCTGCCTACAATGCGGGAGACCCAGGTTTGATCCCTCGGTCAGGAAGATCCCCTGGAGAAGGAAATGGCAACCCACTCCAGTACTCTTGCCTGGAAAATGCCATGGACTGAGGAGCCTGGTAGGCTACAGTCCATGGGGTCATAAAGAGTTGGACACAACTGAGCAACTTCACTTCACTTCCCTTCACTTCGCTTGTATAGTCTTCTAATTTGCTTTTCTTTGTTTTGGTGTCTGGTGTTCATGTCGGAAACTTTCCTCTAATGTCCAATAATCATTGTTCACACAAAATCCATACTGAGGCTGTTAAGACTGATAGGCAGTTTGGACACTGTGGGTTGTTTTCAACACATGCTAATCTGGCTGGGCTGTTCCACTGGGGTACCCCCAAGGTCAGCATCTTTGGGAATTTTCCTCAGAGATCTCTCCAGTCTCTGGCTTTGAGTATTTGCATGTAGCTGATAGTGATCAGTGAGCCTCAGAATTCCATGTGCAAATGTGCACTTGAACCACTTCTTTTAAAAATTGTTTCTTCAGCTTGGACTGTGCCTGGCATCTCTGGTCCAGACACTGTTTTATCCTCTCCAAAGAACAAGCTTTTGGTTTTCTGCTGGGTGAAGGGGGAGCAGTCCAAGGCTGTGTGGAAATTGGCTTTTATATGGACTTTCTGGGCTTCCCTTGTGGCTCATCTGATAAAGAATCTGTCTGCAATGTGGGAGACCTGAGTTTGATCCCTGGGTTGGGAAGATCCCCTGGAGAAGGGAAAGGCTACCCACTCCTGTATTCTGGCCTGCAGAATTCCATGGACTGTATAGTCCATGGGGTTGCAAAGAGTTGAACACGATTGAGCAACTTCCATGGATAACCAGTCCATCTTCAAGGAAATCAGTCTTGAATATTTGTTGGAAGAACTGATGGTGAAGCTGAAACTCCAATACTTTGGCCACCTGATGCGAAGAACTGAACCATTGGAAAAGACCCTGATGTGGGGAAAGATTGAAGGTGGGAGGAAAAGGGGATGACAGAGGATGAGATGGTTGGATGGCATCACTGACTCAATGGGCATGAGTCTGAATAAACTCTGGGAGTTGCTGATGGACAGGGAGGCCTGGCGTGCTGCAGTCCACGGGGTCGCAAAGAGTTCACAACTGAGTGAACTGAACTGAACTGGATGACTTCCATTATGGGCTTTCTATTAATCCTATTTTCAGTCCAGAGGTATTGGATATCTCTAATTTCTAAATCTTGTAAGCCTTGTGTGGGTGAAATTTGGATGCTTCTTAGCTCTCCCTACTGCCTGTGAAGGATTCTGTGTTCTTAAAGCTTCTAAATCAGTTCTCCCTCATGCAGCTGCTTCCCTATTCCAAAATTTTGATACAGAGATTTCATCCTTTGTTCTTTATCTCATGGTTTGATGTATTAAAAAAACTCTTTTTTTTTTTGTTTTCAGTGGGTTTCAGAGGGACCAAAAATGAAAATATGTGTTTACTTTTCTATCTTTACTTAGAATTTCAATGCATTTTTATATTGATTTTCATGTATTCCATTTACCTGGATGTCAAAAGGTGGTTTTATGTTAAGAAAAGCCACAGTCAATGGCAGTAGTCAGTAATAAGGTAGACTTCTCCAATCTTCCCTCATGAGCTGTGTGATACCAGTCAAATTACTCCCTTTTCCTCACTTCAGTACTGCCATTTGTGAAGCAGTCTTTGAAAGCTAATAATACCTACTCTGGGGGTTGTGACATGGATTAAAGATGATGTGTATAACTCGCTTGATTCTCCAATTATGCTGTTTTTGACATATCCTTTCCTAATATTGCTGAAAACATCAGACTTAAGACCAGCACTTCCCATAGACTTTTATTAATATATTTTATCTAGAACAGACAATGTGTATTTGGTGATTGATATAGGAAAAGGAGTATGTCAAGGCTGTATATTGTCACCCTGCTTATTTAACTTCTATGCAGAGTACANATGCGAAGAGTTGACTCACTGGAAAAGACCCTGATGCTGGGAGGGGTTGGGGGCAGGAGGAGAAGGGGATGACAGACGATGGGATGGCTGGATGGCATCACTGACTCAATGGACATGAGTTTGAGTAAACTCCGGGAGTTGGTGATGGACAGGGAAGCCTGGTGTGCTGTGATTTATGGGGTTGCAAAGAGTTGGACACGACTGAGCAACTGAATTGAATTGAACTGAATAGAAACTCAGAAGACTCCGTTACCTAAGCAGATGTGTTTATAGTCTGGTAGGCATCTGTCAGCTAGCTACAGTGTTTCAATGCTGGAGGATTTTGGACTTTGACTCCCACTTTCCTGGTACTTCCTGGTGCTGCTGCTGCTGCCNACACGACTGAGCAACTGAATTGAATTGAACTGAATAGAAACTCAGAAGACTCCGTTACCTAAGCAGATGTGTTTATAGTCTGGTAGGCATCTGTCAGCTAGCTACAGTGTTTCAATGCTGGAGGATTTTGGACTTTGACTCCCACTTTCCTGGTACTTCCTGGTGCTGCTGCTGCTGCCAAGTCCCTTCAGTCGTGTCCGACTCTGTGCGACCCCAGAGACGGCAGCCCACCAGGCTCCCCCATCCCTGGGATTCTCCAGGCAAGAACACTGGAGTGGGTTGCCATTTCCTTCTCCAATGCATGAAAGTGAAAAGTGAAAGTGAAGTTGCTCAGTCGTATCCGACTCTTTGCAACCCCATAAATCACAGCACGCCAGGCTTCCCTGTCCATCACCAACTCCTGGAGTTTACTCAAATTCATGTCCATTGAGTCAGTGATGCCATCCAGCCATCCCCATGGACTGCAGCCTACCAAGCTCCTCCGCTCATGGGATTTTCCAGGTACTTCCTGGGGTGCATTTTTTTCTGACCATTTGGACTCTGAAAACTGCAGACGTCCCTGGCTGCCATGTTGTTTTGCCTCTCATGTCTAAATTGAGTGTCTTGTGGAGCAAAACCCATCCTTATTCTATCAAGAGGAGGCAAAATATTCACATTTGCTTGAAGTTTTCATGGGTTTCTTGTTTCTTTTCTGATTTTTTCCTCTTTGGCCAGATACCTCTGTCTTCTGGTGGAAGTTCCATCCAAGCATAAAACTTTTGTCTGCAGGGGTAACAATACCCAGAAATAAATGCAGTTACCTGAAGCTGGGATAAATCTTCCAAAGAGAGCAGATTCTCATGCTGGATGGTTGAGAGAAATCAGGTCTCCTGGGAATCACGAAAGGTCCAGGAAGTTCCATCCTGCCCTCAAACGAAGTTGTCTAACTCCAGTTAACCTATGTTCTGTCTGTTTCCAAGACTCTTCAGAGTTTCATTCAGACATTGCTATGCCCTTTATTTTCTGGGACTGCCTTTACAGCCCCTCACCCTCACCCCATCCCCCACGCATACACACATACCACACCCACACACCCACACACACGTAGTCTGTCTCTCTCTTGCTGTATTCTCTTTGGGAGGATGCATGGGAAGATTTCTATCAGGTGTGAGTGCCAGGAAAAGCTAAGCTTCCCCTGAATATTTGGCTAATTTGAAAGCTTATCGGTATTTATGGATTAGGTACTCTTGGTTTCCTTCTTTCACTGGCTTCTTGGAAGCTCAGAAAACATGTTTGACTTTATCCAAGCAAGTACGTAGAACCCAACAGTATGCACTTTGTACACTATCATCATCCTCAACTTCATCTCATTTTTCCCACCTTTCTTTTTCTCCACCCCGATTTTTTCACAGATTGATTTTTAAAACTTATTTTCTAGACATTTTTTTGATTGTGCTGCAGCACATGTTTATAGAATGGAGTGAGATATAAACAAACAAATAAAGAGACAAGCAGCATAAAACTTTTTGCCTGCAGTGGCAACACAGCCCAGAAATAACTGCAGTTACATGAGGCTGGGGTAAATCTGCCAAAGAGAGCAAATTCTCATGCTGGAGAGTTGAGAGTAATCAGGTCTTTCAGTTCAGTTCAGTTCAGTTCAGTCACTCAGTTGTGTCCGACTCTTTGTGACCCCACGAATCACAGCACGCCAGGCCTCCCTGTCCATCACCAACTCCTGGAGTTCACTCAGACTCACGTCTATCGAGTCAGTGATGCCATCCAGCCATCTCATCCTCTGTCATCCCCTTCTCCTCCTGCCCCCAATCCCTCCCAGCATCAGAGTCTTTTCCAATGAGTCAACTCTTCACATGAGGTGGCCAAAGTACTGGAGCTTCAGCTTTAGCATCATTTCTTCCAAAGAAATCCCAGGGTTGATCTCCTTTAGAATGGACTGGTTGGATCTCCTTGCAGTCCAAGGGACTCTCAAGAGTCTTCTCCAGCACCACAGTTGAAGAGCATCAATTCTTCGGCGCTCAGCCTTCTTCACAGTCCAACTCTCACATCCATACATGACCACAGGAAAAACCATAGCCTTGACTAGACAGACCTTAGTCGGCAAAGTAATGTCTCCGCTTTTCAATATGCTATCTAGGTTGGTCATAACTTTTCTTCCAAGGAGTAAGCGTCTTTTAATTTCATGGCTGCAGTCACCATCTGTAGTGATTTTGGAGCCCCCAAAAATAAAGTCTGACACTCTTTCTACTGTTTCCCCATCTATTTCCTATGAAGTGATGGGACCAGATGCCAGGATCTTCATTTTCTGAATGTTGAGCTTTAAGCCAGCTTTTTCTTTATTTTTTTAAGTTTAAATTTTTATTTTTTAGTTTGTTTTGCTTTACAATACTGTATTCATTTTGCCATACATTGACATGAATCACTCTCCTCTTTCATTTTCATCATGGGACATCACAAAAGTCCGTGATGGAGGACAGTAAGAGTATTTACAGCTTTCTACAGCCCTGGGTGTGCCTTCCAGACACCGTGTCTTAATTGGAGGGATCCATAAGTGATTCTGATGGACTTACAGCAATTATCTTTCAGGATTCACCTTGGGTCATGAACTTTGGAGAGACACAGACCAGTTTCAAGTTGGAGCTCTGTGGTTTAGTACAATATTCTTAACCTAATAGAAACCTGGAAGCGACATTAATTACTCACCTAACATCCAAGTGCTCCTGCACACATCCCTGTCTACCTCCTTGTATTTTAGTGGAAGTTATTTCTTCTGTGTGGAAGTATAGAACAGATGTGAGTTCACTGTACTTGACTTTTGCTGCTGAATTATGAGGAAGGCTGAGTTCTAGCTGGTGTATCTGTAAGATGGCAAAATCTCTATTAATCTGGGTCATTGAGTAGGTATAGCAATGTCCCTGCTGATGCCTGTTAGACATTAGTATGAGGAGCAACATGGAGTTTGTGAAGCCACTGCGATTTTGGGTTGAGCCTCACCCAAACTCACTAATACAATCCTCTCTATCCATAGCAGTAAAATGGAAATAGTAATTAACTCCCTGACCTGTTTCTGTTTTGAAGTTTGACAATAATACAAGTGCAGTTTCTGGCATAGCATCTGGCCCAGAACAAAATCACTGGTTTTATAATAATGATCATGTTTATTGAGTTCTTCAGCAGAGACAGAAAATAAGGTCTGATGGGCTGCGACTTGAGGCAGGGCAATGTTAATAAAATGGAAAGAGCAGAGTTCCAGGGCTCAGACAGTCCCAGAGGCATAACCCAACTCTGTTTCTACCACTATAAAATGTGAATAATTTTACCTAACTTGAAGTCTTATCATGAAGATTAAAAAAGCATGTGCAGGTCCAAGCAGGTGGCTTGGGGCAAAGATAATTCCTTTGCTTCACTGCATGTCTCCCTAATAGGCTGCTGCAGAGCCGGCCTCAGGCTCCCTGCCATGGGCGTGGCTTCCTAGGGGCAATGATGCTGGCTTTCTGCAATGGACTAAGATAGTAGCTTGGCCTTCTCAAGGTCATGGTGCATTTCTCATTGCATCTTTCAGTGGGAATGAGGCAGTGAGGCTAGGTTTTACCTAGATCTCAGAAGACTGACGGGAATTTTCTGATGCAAGTCCCTAGGAACTTGGGAAGTACAGTGGGAGGTCAAAGGGATGCTAGTTTGGCCATCCTATGGGAGGTGATGGATGAGGATGGGGAGGCAGCAGCAAGCTTTAAGAGGGGTGTGCTGGAACTCATATGAGTCCTTCTGCTCCCCATACCTTCCCCTCCCTATACCTTCCCCTCCCTGTCAAGAGGTGACCAGCTCACAGATGACCAGAGAATCCAGGCTGCAAAATAGGCTCTGGGGTCTGTAAGAAGGAACTGAGACTGCAATGGGAAAGATGAGTTTAATTAAAAAGTATCAAATGGCAAAATATTTCAGGCCAGTCTACTTTTTTTTTTTTTAAAGCAATATTCTTTTTAATTTTGTCATTCATTTTTCATGTTTCTAAACATCTTTCCAAATGTTCCTCTTTCCCCCTTCTGCCTTCTCTTTTTTAAAAAAATTGTTTTTAAAAATTGAAGTTATAGTTGATTTACGATGTTGTGTTAGCTTCAGGTGCACAGCAAAATGATTCAGTTATACACAGACACATATTCTTCTTCAGATTAGTTTCCATTGTAGATTATCTCAAAACATTGAATATATTTCTGTGTGTCACATAGTAGGTCCTTGTTAATTATTTCATATATAGTAGTGTGTATATGTTAACCCCGTACTTCTAATTTATAACCCCCTTTTTTCCCCTTTGGTAACCATGTTTGCTTTCTGTGTCTGTAAATCTATTGCTGTTTTGTAAATAACTTCATTTGTATCATTTTTTAAGATTTCACATATAGGTGATACTGTATGATGTTTTTCTTTTTCTAGGCCAGTCTTCTTAAGGCCTCTTGCAGTTTTCTTACTCAGATGGTCTTTTCTTTTTATGTAGGCTTCATCCTGCCCTATAATATCCTCTCCTGCCTCAGGACTCCATCAGCTCTATGCAGCCACACAGTTCATTCAGCGATTAATCATGTCCTGCCTGGTGGCTGTCTTCTGCTGCTCTCCTGGAGTCTTTTTCTCTTGAATTTTTATTTAAATTTTCTAGTGTTTGGGTTTCACATTACAGTTCAGGTTGCAAGTGCCTGCGCAGCAGGCAGGGTGACCTGGCTTTCCAATGGTCCTGCCATGCCTTGAACAGTGCCTGGCCTTGGGGAGGACTCAGGGAACATGGTTTTCTTACTGAACTGTATCTTGTTAAGACTTGGTGCCCCTGGTTTCCATGTTTCTGCTTCTCTCAATTTATACATTTCCATCAAAGAAGATGGCTGTCATTTTGGACAATTATGTCCTGAGAACTTTACCCTTCCTTACAGAAAGGGTCACTGTTAAAGCATCTACTTAAAACAATTTTATTTTGACTGAAGGATAGTTGATTGATGTTGTGTTAATTTCTGTTGTAGAGCAGCGTCATTCAGTTATTCACACATATATTCTTTTTTAAAAATATAAATTTATTTATTTTAATTGGAGGTTAATTACTTTACAATATTGTATTGGTTTTGCCATACACCAACATGAATCCGCCACAGATATACACGTGTTCCCCATCCTGAACCCCCCTCCCTCCTCCCTCCCCGTACCATCCCTCTGGGTTGTCTCAGTGCACCAGCCCCAAGCATCCAGTATCATGCATCGAAGCTGTTCTTTTCCATTATGGTTATCACAGGATATTGAATATAATTCCCTGTGCTATACATTAGGACCTTGTTGCTTATTCATCTTGTATCTGAGCGACTGAACTGAACAGAACTGACTGATATTACTTTGGATCTGCTAGTACCAAACTACTAATCCATCCATCCCCTATCCTTCACTCCCTTGGCAACCAGAAGTCTGTTCTCTATGTCTGTGAGTCGTTTCTGTTTCATATTTGTGTTGCATTTTAGATTCCACATATAAGTGATATCATATGATATTTTTCTTTCTTTTTCAGACTTACTTTTCTGTAGTATGATAACCTCTAGGTCCATCCATGTATTGTTGTTCAGTTGCTCAGTTGTTTCTGAATCTTTGCACCCCATGGACTGCAGCACGCCAGGCCTCCCTGTCCATCACCAATTCTCAGAGCTTGCTCAAATTCATGTCCGTTGAGTCGGTGATGCCATCAAACCATCTCATCCTCTGTCATCCCCTTCTTCTGCCTTCAAGCTTTCCCAGCATCAGGGTCTTTTCCAGTGAGTCAGTTCTTCTCATCAGGTGGCCGAAGTATTGGAGCTTCATCTTCAGCATCAGTCCTTCCAATGAATATTAGGAACTGATTTCCTTTAGGATTGACTGATTTGAGATCTTTAAAGTCCAGGGGTCTCTGAAGAGTCATCTCCAACACCACAACTTAAAAGCATCAATTCTTTGATGCTCAGCCTTCTTCACAGTCCAACTCTCACATCCATACATGACCACTGGAAAAACCATAGCCTTGACTAGACGGACCTTCGTCGGCAAAGTAATGTTTCTGCTTTTGAATATACTATCTAGGTTTGTCATAACTTTTCTTCCAAGGGGTAAGCATCTTTTAATTTCATGAATGCAGTCACCACATGCAGTGATTTTGGAGGCCCCCCCAAAAGTCTGACACTATTTCCACTGTTTTCCCATCTATTTCCCATGAAGTGATGGGGCCAGATGCCATGATCTTCGTTTTCTGAATGCTGAGCTTTAAGCCAACTTTTTCACTCTCCTCTTTCACTGTCA
>SJYA01000303.1:0-85860 GCA_006410615.1 Neotragus moschatus | reverse complement strand
TAGATGTTTTTCTGGAACTCTCTTGCTTTTTCCATGATCCAGCAGATGTTGGCAATTTGATCTCTGGTTCCTCTGCCTTTTCTAAAACCAGCTTGAACATAAGGGAGTTCATGGTTCACGTATTGCTGAAGCCTGGCTTGGAGAATTTTGAGCATTACTTTACTAGCATGTGAGATGAGTGCATTTGTGCGGTAGTTTGAGCATTCTTTGGCATTGCCTTTCTTTGGAATTGGAATGAAAACTGACCTTTTCCAGTCCTGTAGCCACTGCTGAGTTTTCCAAATTTGCTAGCCTGTTGAGTGCAGCACTTTCACAGCATCATCTTTCAGGATTTGAAACAGCTCAAATGGAATTCCATCACCTCCACTAGCTTTGTTCATAGTGATGCTTTCTAAGGCCCACTTGACTTCACATTCCAGGATGTCTGGTTCTAGATTAGTGACCACACCATCATCATTATCCAGATCATGAAGATCTTTTTTGTACAGTTCCTCTGTGTATTCTTGCCACCTCTTCTTAATATCTTCTGCTTCTGTTAGATCCATACCATTTCTGTCCTTTATTGAGCTCATCTTTGCATGAAATGTTCCCTTGGTATCTCTAATTTTCTTGAAGAGATCTCTAGTCTTTCCCATTCTGTTGTTTTCCTCTATTTATTTGCATTGATTGCTGAAGTCTTTCTTATCTCTTTTTGCTATTCTTTGGAACTCTGCATTCAGATGCTTATATCTTTCCTTTTCTCCTTGGCTTTTCGCCTCTCTTCTTCTCACAGCTATTTGTAAGGCCTCCCCAGACAGCCATTTTGCTTTTTTGCATTTCTTTTCCATGGGGATGGTCTTGATTCCTGTCTCCTGTACAATGTCATGAACCTCATTCCATAGCTCATCAGGCACTCTATCTATCAGATCTAGACCCTTAAATCTATTTCTCACTTCCACTGTATAGTCATAAGGGATTTGATTGAGGTCATACCTGAATGGTCTAGCGGTTTTCCCTACTTTCTTCAATTTAAGTCTGAATTAAGCAATAAGGAGTTCATGATCTGAGCCACAGTCAACTCCTGGTTTTGTTTTTGTTGACTGTATAAAGCTTCTCCATCTTTGGCTGAAAATAATATAATTAATCTGATTTCAGTGTTGACCACCTGGTGATGTCCATGTGTACCGTCTTCTCTTGTGTTGTTGGAAGAGGGTGTTTGCTATGACCAGTGCATTTTCTTGGCAAAACTCTATTAGTCTTTGCCCTGCTTCATTCTGCATTCCAAGGCCAAATTTGCCTGTTACCCCAGGTGTTTCTTGACTTCCTACTTTTGTATTCCAGTCCCCTATAATAAAAAGGACATCTTTTTTGGGTGTTAGTTCTAAAAGATATTGTAGATCTTCATAAAACTGTTCAACTTCAGTTTCTTCAGGGTTACTGGTTGGGTCATAGACTTGGATAACTTTGATATTGAATGGTTTGCCTTGGAGACAAACAGATCATTCTGTCGTTTTTGAGACTGCATCCAAGTACTGCATTTCAGACTCTTTTGTTGACCATGATGGCTACTCCATTTCTTCTGAGGGATTCCTGCCCACAAGAGTAGATATAATCGTCATCTGAGTTAAATTCATCCATTCCAGTCCATTTTAGTTTGCTGATTTCTAGAATGTCGATGTTCACCCTTGCCATCTATTGTTTGACTACTTCCAATTTGCCTTGATTCATGAATTTGCCTTGATTCATAAATTTGCCTAACAGTATGAAAAGGCAAAATGGATTTCTTAAGAGGCAGGTAAGGTGGTCTGGTATTCCCGTCTCTTTAAGAATTTTCCACAGTTTGTTGTGATCCACATAGTAAAAGACTTTAGCATCATCAATGAAGCAGAAGTAGATGTATTTCTGGAATTCCCTTGCTTTTTCTATGATCCAGTGGATGTTGGCAATTTGACTTCCTGTTCCTCTGCCTTTGCTAAATCCAGCTTGAACATCTGGAAGTTCTTGGTTCACATACTGTTGAAGTATAGTTTGGAGAATTTAGAGCATTACTTGGCTAGCATGTGAGATGAGTGCAATTGTGCGGTAGTTTGAACATTCTTTGGCATTGCCTTTCTTTGAGATTGGAATGAAAACTGACATTTTCTAGTCCTGTGGCCACTGTTGAGCTTTCTAAATTTGCTGGCATGTTGAGTGGGGGACTTTCACAGCATTGTCTTTTAGGACTTGAAACAGCTCAGTTGGAATCCCATCACCTCCATTAGCTTTGTTTGCAATGATGCTTTCTTAAGGCCCATTTGACTGGCACTCCAAGATGTCTGATTGTAGGTGNCATTTTCTAGTCCTGTGGCCACTGTTGAGCTTTCTAAATTTGCTGGCATGTTGAGTGGGGGACTTTCACAGCATTGTCTTTTAGGACTTGAAACAGCTCAGTTGGAATCCCATCACCTCCATTAGCTTTGTTTGCAATGATGCTTTCTTAAGGCCCATTTGACTGGCACTCCAAGATGTCTGATTGTAGGTGATTGATCACAACATCATGGTTATCTGGGTCATTAAGATCATTTTTGTATAGTTTGTCTGTGTATTCTTTCCACCTCTTCTTAATATCTTCTGGTTCTGTTAGATCCATACCATTTCTGTCCTTTATTGTGCCCATCTTTGCATGAAATGTTTCCTTGGTATCTCTAATTTCTTTTGAAGGGATCTTTAGTCTCTCTCATTCTATTGTTTTCCTCTATTTCTTCGCATTGTTCACTTAGGAAGACTTTCTTATCTCTCCTTGTCATTCTTTGGAACTCTGCATTCACATGGGTATATTTTTCCTTTTCTCCTTTGCTTTTTTTTAAAAAAATTTTTATTAAAAAAATTTATTCTATTTTATTTTACTTTCAGTTCAGTTCAGTCACTGAGTCGTGTCCGACTCTTTGTGACCTCATGAATTGCAGCACACCAGGCCTCCCTGTCCATCACCAACTCCCGGAGTTCACTCAGACTCATGTCCATCGAATCAGTGATGCCATCCAGCCATCTCATCCTCTGTCGTCCCCTTCTCCTCCTGCCCCCAACCCCTCCCAGCATCAGAGTCTTTTCCAATGAGTCAACTCTTCGCATGAGGTGGCCAAAGTACTGGAGTTTCAGCTTTAGCATCATTCCTTCCAAAGAAATCCCAGAGCTGATCTTCAGAATGGACTGGTTGGATCTCCTTGCAGTCCAAGGGACTCTCAAGAGTCTTCTTCAACACCACAGTTCAAATGCATCAATTCTTCGACGCTCAGCCTTCTTTACGATCCAACTCTCACATCCATACATGACCACAGGAAAAACCATAGCCTTGACTAGACAGACCTTAGTCGGCAAAGTAATGTCTCTGCTTTTGAATATGCTATCTAGATTGGTCATAACTTTTCTTCCAAGGAGTAAACGTCTTTTAATTTCATGGCTGCAGTCACCATCTGCAGTGATTTACTTTACAATACTGTATTGGTTTTGCCATAAATTGACATGAATCTGCCACGGGTGTACATGAGTTCTCAGTCCTGAACCCTCTCTTCCACCTCCCTCCCCATATCATCTCTCTGGGTCATCCCAGTGCACCAGCCCCAAGCATCCTGTATCCGATATCGAAGCTAGACTGGCAATTCATTTCTTACATGATAGTATACATGTTTCAATGCTGTTCTCCAAAATCATCCCACCCTCTCCCTCTCCCATAGAGTCCAAAAGTCTGCTCTATACATCTGTGTCTCTTTTGCTGTCTCACATACAGGGTTATCATTACCATCTTTCTAAATTCCATATATATGTGTTAGTATACTGTATTGGTGTTTTGCTTCTCTTCTTTTCTCAGCTATTTGTAAGGCCTCCTCCTCAGAAAACCATTTTGCCTTTTTGCATTTCTTTTTCTTGGGGATAGTTTAAGATCTCTGCCTCCTATACAATGTTATAAATCTTCATCCATAGTTCTTCAGGAACTCTGTCAGATATAAACCCTTGAATCTATTTTTNTCTCTTCTTTTCTCAGCTATTTGTAAGGCCTCCTCCTCAGAAAACCATTTTGCCTTTTTGCATTTCTTTTTCTTGGGGATAGTTTAAGATCTCTGCCTCCTATACAATGTTATAAATCTTCATCCATAGTTCTTCAGGAACTCTGTCAGATATAAACCCTTGAATCTATTTTTCACTTCCATTGTATGATCATAAGGGATTTGATTTAGGTCATACCTGAATGGCCTAGTGTTTTTCCCTACTTTCATCAGTTTAAGTTTGGATTTTGCTATAAGGAGTTCATGTTCTGAGCCCCAGTATACATATATTAAAAGCACTTTTTTGGGGGGCTGCAATATGTGGGATCTTAATACCCTCACCATGAGTCTAATCTGCGCCTTCTGCATTGGAAAATGTGGAATATTAACCACTGGACCACTGGAGAAGTCCCAGCATCTACTTTTTCATTAGCCCTTTTCACTTTTCTCTTCAGTCTCCTCACCAGCAGACACAGTTGGCTGTCTTTTGGGTGTCATTTTTTGCAAAGAAAGAAGTGCTCATCACTTATAAAAATGATTGTGTGTGTTACAATGAAGAAGAAGACAGGGTCATTTTGGAGGAGGAGATATTGGCAGCCTGCCATGCTCACAAGCCCAGCAACTTCCTCCCTCAAGACAGCCTTGAGGATATGATGTTCCAATTTGTGACTCTAGAAACTGACAAGAGCTACTATGTCAAGTATCTGTAAGGAGAAAAACTGTAAAGGTAGGAGCCATGAAAGTCCAGAGTCTCTCATATGTTTTTAAGGTTTTTTCTTGTCCTTTTGGCTGTCCTGCATGGTTTATGGGATCTTAGTTCCCTAACCAGGGATGGAATAACAACAGGCCCTTGGCAGTGAGAAGGCAGAATCCTAACCATGGGACTGCAAGAAAATTCCCTTTGTTTAAGGTTTGCTTTAGCTAACTTGCTATAAAATATAGCTTCAAAACCATCTGCTTCTTCATTCTCCCTTTCCTATACTTTTTTTTCCCATTTTCAACTACTTCGTGTGTATATGTCCTGTCGCTTCAGTCATGTCAGACTCTTTGCAACCCCGTGCACTGTAGCTCGCCAGGCCTCTCTGTCCATGGGATTTTCCAGGCTAGAATACTGGAGTGGGTTGCCATATCCTCCTCCAGGGGATCTTCTAGACCCAGGGATTGAACCAGCGAGATGTCACCTACATTGAAGGCAGATTCTTTACCACTGAGCCACTGGGAAAGCCCTTCAACTACTTAACCTAAACATAATTCACCCATTTAAAGTGTAGACTTCAGTGGCTTCTAGTAGATTTACAGAGCCTTGCAGCCATCACAGCAATAAGTTATAGGACAGTTTCACTGCAAAATAAACACTCCCCATTAGTATTCAGTCCCCATTGTGGCCTAATTCTCTCAGCTTCAGGGAAACCACAGATCTATTTTTGTCTCTATAGATTTGCCAGTTCTAACACTTCATGAAAATGGAATCATATAATATGTGGTCTTTTGTGACTGGATTCTCAATACAATGCTTTCAAGGTTTGTCCATGTTGTAGCACATATCAGTACCTCATTTTTGTGGCCAAGTAATATTCCACTGTATGGATCAAAATCATTGTTTTATTTTTTCATTTATTAATTGATGGACAATTGGATGGGCTCCAGTTTTAAAACTGGAGTATAGTTAATTTACAATGTTGCATTAGTTTCATGTGTACAGCAAAGTGATTCAGTTTATATATATATATATATATATATATATATAAATTATATACATTTAGTTATTATACCTACACTCTTTTCCCTTATAGGTTATTACAAAATGTTGAGTATAGTTCCCTGTGCTGTACAGTAGGTCCTTGTGGTTTGTTTTATATTCAATAGTGTATATCCATTAATCCCAAACTCCTAATTTATTTCTCTCCTTCCCCCAATCCCCTTTGGTAACCATAAGTATGTTTTCTATACATTTTTTGTCCGTTATAAATAATACTGCTATGAATGTTCCTGTGCAGCTTTTCTTGGCACCTATGTTTTCATGTCTCTTAGGAATGGAATTGTTGCATCACACAGTAACTCCATGCTTGGTATTTGAGAAGCTGCCACAGCAGTTTCCACAGCAGCTGCCTCACTTTATAATCTATCATTTCTCTGCATCCTCCCAACGCCTATTCTTGGTCTCTCTGCTTGGATACAGTTGGCTATGTCTCAGGATTCTCTGATGTTCTGTTTCCTTCCTGGCTTCTCCCTGAGATGGAGTGGATGATCAGGGAATCATCTCCTGGGTTCTTGGGTGAGGTGTCCTCTGGCTGTTACAGGGATGTTTATGGGGGCACTCCTTTCAGAGCTCAATGTGGGGAGTCACATGGAACTCCTCATGCCCTCAGGGCTCTCCTTGTTGGCTGACCATCCCAGCCTGGAAGGACAAGTCAGGGAGAAGGCCCCTCAGCTTTGCTTTAGTCCTCCCTCTTCGATTCTTAGACTTTCAGGCTGGAAAGGGGATGCGGCTTAATGCTGCTCCTCTCCCAAAGCTGCGACCTCCATGACCTGGCTGTCATGTTACAGGGACTGTCTTCCCTCATCTGGTGGACTGTGGCAGAGATTCCAAGTCACAGACCCCCTAGGCTTTGCCTTTGATACACCATATCAGAGCTAAAGGAACTGGAGACGCTCGCCTCTCTGACATGCCCATCTTTCAAGCATATTGCTTTGTTGCAAATCATATTTTGCATGCTAGGAACAGAATAATTACCTCATTCATTTCCTTTGCATTTTTTCTGTAACAAATAAGTACAAATGAATACATCTGACTAACTAGAATGAAGACTATATAATCAGGAAGGCAAAAAAGAAAATAATTTTCAAAAATATTTGCAAAATATTATTGTTTTGCAAATGAGTATAGTTTTCTTCAGTGTTTGTCAAATGAGTATAGCTCCCTGTGCTGTACAATAGGTCCTTGTTGTTTATTTTATATACAGTAGTGTGTATCCATTAATGCCAAACTCCTAATTTATCTCTCCCCATTCCTCCATGACCTATTGCCTTAAAAGATTCTTTTTAGCCCATGACCCATTGCCTTAAAAACTGTCTAGCTTCAATATATTTATTTATTATTAAATTTTAAAAATTAAATTTTAATTGCAATAATTTTAATTGAAGTATAATTGATTCACAATGTTGTTCTATAGTTTCAGGTGTACAGAAAAGTGATTCTGTTATATATATATATATATGTGTGTGTGTATATATATATATATGTGTGTGTGTATATATATTCTTTTCTTCTTATAGGTTATTACAGAATATTGAGCAGAGTTCCCTGTGCTATACTATAGGTCCTGCTGATTATCTATTTTATATATATAGTGCGTATATGTTAATCCCAATGTCCAGCTTTAATATTGTACTTGTCTTACGATTATAAACAATTTTTTCCAAACATAGGATTATGTGATAATACCAAAAATATCTTAAACTATGCAAATATTTCCTGAATATGTTATCATTGTAGGTAAAATTCCGATAAAGGCAAAGACCCTCTTAAACACCATCTTCAATTCTAAGACCCTCCAAGAGGTAGCCATGCTTGTCTCAGATGTGTATCTTTCTGTATCTTCCTTGTGCCTTTATTTACTCTCACAACTATCTATAGAATAAGTTGGTCTGCTTTCTTTCTACATGAATACTATTATTCTTTGTGCATTGTTTTGCAGGTTGCTTGTTTTTGCTTCTAAAATGTCTTGAAGGTCATACTATGCCAATGATGGTAGCTTTACCTTATTTGCTTGTAAACACTACCTAGTATTCTATAGCACAGAAATCTACAGGTTATTAAGACAGGTCCTTATTAAGAAGCATGTAAATTGATTCTTATTTTTTTTATTGTTACAAATTATGATTCAAGGAATGTTCTGGTATATGCTGCTTCCCCTACACACAATAGTTTCTCTAGGGAGAGACTGAGAAGAGGAATTGTTGGGTCAATGGGCATTTATATTTAACATTTTGATAGGCACCACCCAACTGCCCTCTTGAAGTTCTGAACCTATGTTAGGCTATGGAAGAGGCCTTTAAAGAATTGCAGCTGTCCTAAAGCCTCTACCTCAGGAGAATGACACAGTCCTCTGTTCCCTTGAGAATCATTGATTTATACTTCAGTATGAGTGCAATCATTGTGTTTTTTCGACCAGAGAAATCTACATTTAAAGGCTTACTTCTAATTGTGGAATAAAGCATGTTGTTTTCTGTGGAAGTAATTTCAGGCATCAGTGAGCAGGTAAGGGAGGAATTTCGGGGTGTGCAAGCTATTCTGTGCCCCTGAAATTATTCTACCTTGATTGCTGGCTACCCTGTGAGGTACACAGAAAATGCTGCTCTTCTTCTTTTTTTCCCACTTGCCGGGGGGAGTTGGGTCCACACTCAAAGCTTGATCCAGAATGGGAATAGCTCAGAGAGATGCCTTTAGGTCCAGATTCTGTTTCCTTTTTGCAGAAGGCCATAATGGATCTGGCAGAACAAAGCCCCCAAGACCTGCAGGGGACACAGTAGAGGAGGAGGGGCGGGGTCTGCCACCCCCACTCCAACATCAGGTGGAGGCCAGGAGACTGACCAAGGGATAGAGGCTCAGGCTTCCTGGAGAGGAGGTGGGAAAGCAGAGTAAGAGGCTGGGCGAGAAGGAAACCAGTCATAACCAAGACGGCAGCTTGGGCAGCATTATTCTTGTAGGGGCCTGGACATGAGCTTCAGCTGGAGCTGACTAGCTCAGAGGGCTCTGGAATTGTGTGTAGGGGTGAGTGGAGGAGGTGGATTAGGGTTGTAGGATAAACCAGGATGCATAGAAATCTCAGCAACTCTGGGCTGGGTGTTAACATTGTGCCTGTTAGCAGATGAGAAAACATGCTCAGAGACACTGCAGAGGTCCAGCAGATGGAGGCATGGTTTGAATCTAGATTGATCTGACCTGGAGATTGAGCATGCTCAGCCCCAGCGAGAGAACCTGTCCACGTCTGTCCTACTGGACTGAGCGGGGTCTTTGGGGGCACACCGTGGGTACTCAGCATGTGTTTGGTGAGTGGATGACCCAATGAATGAATGACCTGAAGAGCTTCCCAGCCACAAGGTATAGCCAGCAAAGGTGACAATGAAAAAGTTCATCTTCACATTATTCTCTCAGGGACAGTACTACTCAAGGGAAGTCCACTCAGGAAGCCCCTCTGTCTCTTGCCAAGAGTGAGGAGAGGAAGGGAGGAGTCCGTGCCCCCCACCCCCACCAGGGGAAGCGAAGCTGGGCGGGAGAGACAGTGCAGGAAGTTCTGAGACCCCAGGATCTCGTGTCTCGGGTGCTGAGAGGAAAGGGAGCCCTTCTGGGGGAGCAGCCGTCCTTAACTGACGGCGATGTTGCAATATATCACCTGTGAGCATCTTGGCTGGACCTTGGCTCTGAATCAAATGTCAGCCTCATGCCCAGTAACCCCAGGAATAACTGACAGCAGCAAAATGTCCATTATAAATTCTGTAATGCGTGCATTTGCTCCTGGAGAGGATAACTTGCTATTGGCTCAGGATGGGGTCCCAAAGATCAAAACTGGGAAATTCCCTGCAAGAGATGATGGCTCAGAACTTACCAGAACCATTCCAGAAAGGTAAGACACTGGTTTTCAGCTGGTAGGATACAATACTATGCATTTATACTATATTTATGCAGGTCAGGAAGCAACAGTTAGAACTGGACATGGAACAACAGACTGGTTCCAAATAGNTAATGCACACGCATACACACACACACACACACACACACACAGGCACACACAAGTGAAAAAAACTCAAAATATATTGTCCATAAATTTATGAACACAAAAAGATGGAAGTAAATTGCATTACATTTTTAACAGTCAAATTCTTGACATAGAATCATGAATGATTTCATTATCACATTTTTCTATATCAAAATACATTGTCTAGGTGAAGTGGTGTTAAAAATAGATACAGATACAAATTTTTTTTTAAAAAAGAAAAACTTTTTCCTTGTGGTAAGAACCCTTAGGATTTACTCTTTAACAATTTGAATATATAAAGTACAACAGTGTTAATTATATGCATTGTGTTGTACATTGTATCCCTGTATTCATTTATCTTTTTTTTTAATTGGAGGATAATTGCTTTACAATATTATGTTGGCTTCTGCCATACAACAATGTGAATCAGTCATAAGTAAACGTAAGTCTCCTCTTGAACCTCCCTCTAAGGTTTTTTTTTTTTTAAATCATGAGCATCGTTTATTATTTTAGTCTTTATAGCATGTGGAAACATAGTATTTGACATATGTGGAAATGTGGAGGTTGCTAAGTCATGTCTGACTCTTTTGTGACCCCATGGACTATAGCCTGCTAGTCTTCCCTGTCCATGGGATTTCCTAGGCAAGAATGCTGGAGTTGGTTGCCATTTCCATTTCCTTCTCCAGGGGATCTTCCTGACCCAGGGATCAAACCTGTGTCTTCTGCATTGGCAGGCAGATTCTTTACCACTGAACCACCAGGGAAGCCATATATTATATATATGGCATATATATATATATGCAGACTGTGCCACAAGGCACGTGGATCTTAGTTCCCTGACCAGGAATCGAACCTGTGCCCTGCTTCAGTGGGAGTCTGGAGTCTTAACCACTGGACCACCAGGGAAGTCCATGAAAGTGAGTTTTAATCTTAAGTATAAAAGCTGTGAGTTGAAAGAAGCATTGCTAGGTCAATCCTGAGTGGCTTAGAACCAAATCTAAATGAAAGGGTTTCTAGAACATCAAATTGCAGCTTAGTTCACAACTTCTAACAGTAACAGAAACCCTTGACATCAGATGGGCCACTGACTGCTTGGTGAACAATTCACTAGCTCGTAAACTGCACCCACAATTGATTTTCTCTTTTGTCATAGTGTTGGCATTAACCGTGAGGAATGATGACGATAGACTTCAGGATGCAAACTGTGCTTCCTAATCAATGCATTTCCCATTATCCAGTCTCCTTGGGGAAAACTGGCACATCACATTGCTCTGGGGGCATCCTTTGGATGGCTTTATCTGAGGCTGGCCACGGGTTTGTCCTGTAGGAACTTGCCAGAAAGCTCCGTCTCCCCAGAGCAAAGGGTCAGGGAAGCTCAGAATGTAGCCTGCCTTTTCCTTTCCAGCCATAGACATGTGGTTAATTCCATTCCATTACCCTTTGTCTGAGTTGCAACTGGAAGAAAAAAAAAAAAAAAAACACCAAAGAAAAAAACCCCAAACTCTCTTGGCCTCTCTGCCCTCAAGATAATGTGATGAAATGGGGCAGAACTGCCCACCAGCTACCAAGAACATCTTGAAATTTCACTCTTAACCGATTAGGAAACACAATGTCTCCGCCAAGAACGGCCTCATTTATCACAGCTCCCAGAATGCTCTCGCTGGACTGCGTGGATGAGCAAGGCTCTCTGAGAGGAAGGACAGGATGAGGGAAGACCCAGTGCACCTGTGAAAACACAGATTCTTTTTCCACTCAGCAATTAATCTTCCGCTCTCCTAAATTACAGCAGAGGCGGGCTGTCTCCGGAGTGAAAATCCAAGGTGGATGTGGGCCCTGGAACAGAACAGAGAATGTGCCTGGTGACAGCTAAACACCAGCAGCTCAGGGGTAGGAGCAAGCAGGGGCGTTTGAAGGATGGGAGGAGATCCTATTTCCTGTCGACCATTTTTTCCTTCTTCCTCTGGGTAAAGAACATACACTGTTAACTTGTGGCTGGATGTCCTTTTCTTCTTTGCTTTAGTCTCTGTCTGTCTCCCCCATTTGCTACTTTTGTACCAACATGGCATATACACCCCAAGCTGGTTCCAACCCCAGGGCTTTTGTCCCCCCTGTTGCCTCTGCCCGAAAGTCTCCATACCCAGGTCATCCTTGTCATCCTGGTTGCAACTCAAGTCATCTTCACAGAGACACCTCCTGGTCTTTTTCTTTTCTTCTTTTTTTCCATTTCAGCCTTATTGAGGTATAATTGATGAATAAAAATTGTATATATTTAAGGTGCAACTCACTGTTTTGATATCTGTCTACACTGTGAAATAATCACCACAATCAAAGTAATTCACAAAGCCATCACTTCACATAGTTGTCTTTTTCTTTTTTCTTTTTTTTTTTGGTGATGAGAACGTATAAGATCAACTCTCTTAGCAAGTTTCAAATGTGCTGTACAGTATTGTTCATTTTCCCCTAGTCAAAAACTTAAAAAAATTGAAGTATATTTGATTTATGATACTGTGTTAACTTCAGGTATACAGCAAAGTGATTCAGTTATACATATGTGTGTGTGTGTATATATATATATATGAATGCATGTATCTATGTTCCTTTTCAAATTCTTCTCCCTCATAGGTTATTAATTATAGTCACATTGCTGAAAATTAGGTCTCCAGAACTGATTCATCTTACATAACTTAATGTTTGTACCCTGTGCCCAACATCTCCCTTTTCCCCTCCAGCTTCTGGCAATCACCATTTTAAATTCTCTGCTTCTTTGAGTATGACTATTTTCAATTCTATGTAGAAGTGAATTAAGGCAGTATTTGTTTTTCTGTGACTGGATTGTTTCACTCAGCACAAAGTTTTCCTGGTTTATCCACGCTGTTGCAAATGGCAGCATTTCCTTCTTTTTAAAGGCTGAATAATATTCTGTTGTACACATGTACCACATCGTCTTTATCCATCATCTATCAGTGGACATTTAGGTTGTTGTCTTGTTCATGCTTCTGCCCAGGCCAGTCACAACCATTGGCCTCCTGCTTGCCTGGGAGGGAGTATAGACTTCTGCTCTCCTGGAGCTCATGGTCTAGAGAGGAGGGGAGAGAAGTAAATTGAAAATTACCACGTAGAGGGCCAATTGTGACAACAGATCTAAGCAGGAGATCAGAATAGAGGGGCTCTTAAACTGAATCATGTGAGGAAGAGTCAGGAGGGCTGCCTGGAGGAAGTTGCATTGGAGCAGAATTGCAAGGGATGAAAGATGCTTCAAGGCAAAAAAAGTTGAGAATTTGTGTTTTAGGCAAAGAAGATAAAATGTGGGCAGAAATGGAAGTGAGAGAAAATGAGGCCCTAGATAAATTCTTCAGTATGACTGGAATTAAAGGAAAGAGCAAAGCCGAGAGGGGCAGGATTTTGCTCTGAATGGGTTAGATAGCACAATGATTACAAGAAGACAATACAAAATAAGTCAATTATCAGAGACTATTTGGGGAGATTGCTGGTAAACAAGGCTGGAGAGCTTGGCAGACATGAACTTGGCGACTCTAAGTCCCCTGCTAAGAGGCAAGTAGCTCATTATGAAGTGCCTGGGAGGAGAAGGGTGGTGCCTGAAGGATTCCTAACAGTGAAATGATCCATCAGGAGCAGCCCTCAGGAACTGTGTCTCCAGGTGTCAGCAGGTATTATAGCAAAACGGGGTTTTGAGGTTATATGACTTTGGAAAAGGTAGACTAAAGAAGGTAAATTTTTTTTTTTTTTGGTAGGACTTTTCAGTGGAGAAGGCAATGGCACCCCACTCCAGTACTCTTGCTTGGAAAATTCCATTGATGGAGGACCCTGGTAGGTTGCAGTCCATGGGGTCGCTAAGAGTTGGACACAACTGAGTGGCCTGACTTTCACGTTTCACTTTCATGCACTGGAGAAGGAAATGGCAACTCACTCCAGTGTTCTTGCCTGGAGAATCCCAGGGATGGCGGAGCCAGGTGGGCTGCCATCTATGGAGTTGCACAGAGTTGGACACGACTGAAGTGACTTAAGAGTAGCAGTTAGCAGGACTTTTCAGAGCCTTTAATATGCTGATGAGTCTTTTGAGATTCTAAGAACAGGATAGAATGAGCAGGGCTTCTTAACTTGGCCATGCGGAATATTGTTCCTCTCCGACATAATTAATCTAGGTACAGGGATCTGCACTCACTTAAGGGTATTGCTTGCTTTCTTTTTTATTGTTAATTCACTATGCCAGTTTTCTACAACTGCTGTGAAAAATCACCACAAATGTAGTGGTGCCAGTCAAAACAGGTGTATTAAGATCTTTGGAAGAAGAACATGGTGATTCACTCCAGTATTCTTGCCTGGAGAATTCAATGGAGAGAGGAGCCTGGCAGGCTACAGTCCATGGGGTTGCAAAGAGTTGAACATGACTGAAGCGACTTAGTACACATATATTATCTCAAGGTCTGTGAGTCAGAAGTCTGACATAGCAATAAAGAGAAATATCATATGATATTCTTTATATTCAGACTTTATAAAGAAATGACACAGATGAACTTATTTACAAAAGGAAACAGACTCATAGACTTAGAGAACAGGCTTATGGTCACTAGTGGGGAGGGATGAGGGGAAGGGATATTTAGGGAGTTTGAGGTTGTACATACTCATGTACGTGCTGCTGCTGCTGCTAAGTCACTTCAGTCGTGTCCGACTCTGTGCGACCCCAGAGACGGCAGCCCACCACGCTCCCCAGTCCCTGGGATTCTCCAGGCCAGAACACTGGAGTGGGTTGCCATTTCCTTCTCCAGTGCATAAAAGTGAAAAGTGAAAGTGAATTTGCTCAGTTGTGTCTGACTTTGGGATCCCATGGACTGCAGCCCACCAGGCTCCTCCAGCCATGGGATTTTCCAAGCAAGAGTACTGGAGTGGGGTGCCATTGCCTTCTCCGACTCATGTACATACTGCTGTATTTAACATGGATAAGCAACAAGGACCCTCTGTATATCTCAGGGAACTCTGCTTAATGTTATGTGGCAGCCTGGATGGGAGCAGAGTTTGGGGGAGAGTGGATACCTGTATATGTATGGCTGAGACAGTTTGCTGTGCACCTGAAACCATCACAACATTGTTAACTGGCTATACTTCAATATAAAAAAGTTAAAAAAAAGAAGTCTGATATAGATCTAAAATCAAGAGTCTGCAGGATTGTCTTCCTTTCTGGTGTCTCTAGGTAGGACGTGTTTCCTTGTTCTTTTGTGCTGTTGGCAGAATTTAGTTCCGGTGGTTGTAGAACTGAGATCTCTGTTTCTTTGTTGGCTGATGGCTGAGGGCAGGTCCTAGCTTCTGAGGTTCTTAAATTCCTGGGGTCAGTGTTTTTCCCTCCAACTTCAAAACCAGGAATGACGGTCGAGTCTTTTTGACACTTTGAATCTCTCCTTCTTCCTCTCATCTCTCTGACAACAGCTGGGAAATGTTCTCCATTTTTGAGGACAAATGTGATTATATTGCTCCCACCAGGTGATCCAGATTAATCTCCCCAGCCATAGGTGTATTTTGCAAAGTCTCTTTTACTGAAAGGTAACTTGAAAGTGAAAGAGGAGAGTGAAAAAGTTGGCTTAAAGCTCAACATTCAGAAAATGAAGATCATGGCATCTGGTCCCATCACTTTATGGGAAATATATGGGGGAACAGTGGAAACAGTGTCAGACTTTATTTTTTTGGGCTCCAAAATCACTGCAGGTGGTGACTGCAGCCATGAAATCAAAAAACGCTTACTCTTTGGAAGAAAAGTTATGACCAACCTAGACAGCATATTAAAAAGCAGAGACATTACTTTGCCAACAAAGGCCTGTCTAGTCAAGGCTATGGTTATTCCAGTGGTCATGTATGGCCATGCGAGTTGGACTGTGACGAAAGCTGAGTGCCAAAGAATTGATGCTTTTGAACTGTGGTGTTGGAGAACACTCTTGAAATCCAATCAGTCCATTCTAAAGGAGATCAGTCCTGGGTGTTCTTTGGAAGGACTGATGCTAAAGCTGAAACTCCAGTACTTTGGCCACCTCACGTGAAGAATTGACTCATTGGAAAAGACTCTGATGCTAGGAGGGATTGGGGGCAGGAGAAGAAGGGGATGACAGAGGATGAGATGGCTGGATGGCATCACCGACTTGATGGACATGAGTTTGAGTGAACTCTGGGAGTTGGTGATGGACAGGGAGGCCTGGCGTGCTGCAATTCATGGGGTCGCAGAGTTGGACACGACTTGAGCGACTGAACTGAACTGAACTGAACATTCATAGATGCTAGAGATTGGGATGTGAGCATCTTTAAGGGGGAAATACTCTGCCTGTCTCCCACCTTGCCCTTGATTTTCAATATAATCAAGTTTCAAAGTTGAAGACCATTTTCCCAGGAAGGGAAAATGAACTCAAGGCTAAGTGTGTAGAATTCTGCTTCTTTTTATCATATAAATCTAATAACATCACTAAGCACTGGGACTTTCCTTTCGCCGTTCATCTTTTTGCTCTAAACGTAGGCAAGTGGGCCAACCTTGTTTCCTCTTGGGTCAGGGAGCCTAGTTGTTACCTGCCTCTTAGAGATGTGGCTGAACCTAACTGTATCCACCTTCTTTGATCCCTGATGATCCAGAGCTCTCTCTGGGCCATCAGCCGGGTCCTATGACTTCTGTTTGTCTTAGCAACCCTGCATCTACAGGACACCCTTCTATCTGGTCCCCAGCTGTCTGGATGCNAGAGAACAGGCTTATGGTCACTAGTGGGGAGGGATGAGGGGAAGGGATATTTAGGGAGTTTGAGGTTGTACATACTCATGTACGTGCTGCTGCTGCTGCTAAGTCACTTCAGTCGTGTCCGACTCTGTGCGACCCCAGAGACGGCAGCCCACCACGCTCCCCAGTCCCTGGGATTCTCCAGGCCAGAACACTGGAGTGGGTTGCCATTTCCTTCTCCAGTGCATAAAAGTGAAAAGTGAAAGTGAATTTGCTCAGTTGTGTCTGACTTTGGGATCCCATGGACTGCAGCCCACCAGGCTCCTCCAGCCATGGGATTTTCCAAGCAAGAGTACTGGAGTGGGGTGCCATTGCCTTCTCCGACTCATGTACATACTGCTGTATTTAACATGGATAAGCAACAAGGACCCTCTGTATATCTCAGGGAACTCTGCTTAATGTTATGTGGCAGCCTGGATGGGAGCAGAGTTTGGGGGAGAGTGGATACCTGTATATGTATGGCTGAGACAGTTTGCTGTGCACCTGAAACCATCACAACATTGTTAACTGGCTATACTTCAATATAAAAAAGTTAAAAAAAAGAAGTCTGATATAGATCTAAAATCAAGAGTCTGCAGGATTGTCTTCCTTTCTGGTGTCTCTAGGTAGGACGTGTTTCCTTGTTCTTTTGTGCTGTTGGCAGAATTTAGTTCCGGTGGTTGTAGAACTGAGATCTCTGTTTCTTTGTTGGCTGATGGCTGAGGGCAGGTCCTAGCTTCTGAGGTTCTTAAATTCCTGGGGTCAGTGTTTTTCCCTCCAACTTCAAAACCAGGAATGACGGTCGAGTCTTTTTGACACTTTGAATCTCTCCTTCTTCCTCTCATCTCTCTGACAACAGCTGGGAAATGTTCTCCATTTTTGAGGACAAATGTGATTATATTGCTCCCACCAGGTGATCCAGATTAATCTCCCCAGCCATAGGTGTATTTTGCAAAGTCTCTTTTACTGAAAGGTAACTTGAAAGTGAAAGAGGAGAGTGAAAAAGTTGGCTTAAAGCTCAACATTCAGAAAATGAAGATCATGGCATCTGGTCCCATCACTTTATGGGAAATATATGGGGGAACAGTGGAAACAGTGTCAGACTTTATTTTTTTGGGCTCCAAAATCACTGCAGGTGGTGACTGCAGCCATGAAATCAAAAAACGCTTACTCTTTGGAAGAAAAGTTATGACCAACCTAGACAGCATATTAAAAAGCAGAGACATTACTTTGCCAACAAAGGCCTGTCTAGTCAAGGCTATGGTTATTCCAGTGGTCATGTATGGCCATGCGAGTTGGACTGTGACGAAAGCTGAGTGCCAAAGAATTGATGCTTTTGAACTGTGGTGTTGGAGAACACTCTTGAAATCCAATCAGTCCATTCTAAAGGAGATCAGTCCTGGGTGTTCTTTGGAAGGACTGATGCTAAAGCTGAAACTCCAGTACTTTGGCCACCTCACGTGAAGAATTGACTCATTGGAAAAGACTCTGATGCTAGGAGGGATTGGGGGCAGGAGAAGAAGGGGATGACAGAGGATGAGATGGCTGGATGGCATCACCGACTTGATGGACATGAGTTTGAGTGAACTCTGGGAGTTGGTGATGGACAGGGAGGCCTGGCGTGCTGCAATTCATGGGGTCGCAGAGTTGGACACGACTTGAGCGACTGAACTGAACTGAACTGAACATTCATAGATGCTAGAGATTGGGATGTGAGCATCTTTAAGGGGGAAATACTCTGCCTGTCTCCCACCTTGCCCTTGATTTTCAATATAATCAAGTTTCAAAGTTGAAGACCATTTTCCCAGGAAGGGAAAATGAACTCAAGGCTAAGTGTGTAGAATTCTGCTTCTTTTTATCATATAAATCTAATAACATCACTAAGCACTGGGACTTTCCTTTCGCCGTTCATCTTTTTGCTCTAAACGTAGGCAAGTGGGCCAACCTTGTTTCCTCTTGGGTCAGGGAGCCTAGTTGTTACCTGCCTCTTAGAGATGTGGCTGAACCTAACTGTATCCACCTTCTTTGATCCCTGATGATCCAGAGCTCTCTCTGGGCCATCAGCCGGGTCCTATGACTTCTGTTTGTCTTAGCAACCCTGCATCTACAGGACACCCTTCTATCTGGTCCCCAGCTGTCTGGATGTAGAACTCCATTTCTTCTTGAGAAAGCCACTTACATCAAGCCCTTCATGACTTTTTGCAGATTTTTACCTACAGTTTGGGTCTTCCCTCTTGGCTCAGACAATAAAGAATCTGCCTGGACTGATTCATGTCAATGTATGGCAAAAACCACTACAATACAGTAAAGTAATTAGCCTCCAATTAAAATAAATAAATTAAAAAAAAAAGGATCTGCCTGTAACATGGGAGACCTGGGTTCCATCCCTGGATCAGGAAGATCCCTTGAAAAAGGGAATGGCAGCCCACTCTGGTACTCTTGCCTGGAGAATTCCACAGACATAGGAGCCTGGCAAGTTATATAGTTCATGGGGTCAAAAAGAGTTAGACATGACCAAGTGGCTAACACACATACACACACACACAGTTTGGCTGGGGGCAATGACTTGTTGAAGCCTCCCCACACATTACCCACTCTGCCTGCTTCCTTCTTGCATGGTTACACACAGATACTTTTGGCCAACTTGGGAAGTCTCTTTTTGGATGTGTGCTAATTGGCTAAAAATCAGTTTCCATATAATTCAAGTTCAGAATTATAAAGGAGCATGCAGGGTTTCTGCATAGTATGGTGCAGGTATATGGGTGTGACGTGTTGTATGTTTAATGTCCTAGAACTGACTCTCTTTTAAAAATAATTTTATTGAAGTGTAGTTGATTTACAATGTTCTGTTAATTTCTGTTGTTTGGCAAAGTAATTCAGTTTTGCATATTCTTTTTCCAGTGTTTTCCATTATGGTTTGTCACTGGCTATCACTGTACTCTACAGGAGAACCTTGTTTATCCATTCTCTATAATCCCACACTTCCAGTCCATCCCTCCCTCCTTCCCACTCCTCCTTGGCAACAGGTCTGTTTTCTATGTCTGTGAGTCTGTTTCATAGATAAGTTCATTTGTGTTGTATTTTAGATTCCACATTCAAGTGATACCAGAGCTGATCTCAAGTCTAGTGGCTAATAGGTCAAATGGGAATGGGGTGGCTGACCCTTGGGGGCAGGGCACTGTCCCTTCTGGTTTTGCGTATGTCTAAATCAGCCTGTACAGACTCTGTCTGCACTTACACAGCATCCTCACTTCTGTGGGCAGGCTGAAATCACAGTTCATGAAATAGAGAAGCCTTGAACCAGCATAAAGTGGTAAAAAAAGCAGGGGCATCCTTTCGTGTCTGGAGTGATAAGCAGTGCTGCCAAGCATGTGAACCATGCTTAAAATATTCATTTGATGTAGCTGCGCTCTGATTTAAGTGATATGGAGAAGGCAGTGGAGTAAGTGAAAATAAGCTGAGAGACAGAAATCCAGTCCCTTGGACACAGGAGGAGGTGCTGCACAATCGCTGAAATCAGAGCACACAAATTAGTCTCATCCTGAAAGCTCCTGAAACCAAACTGGGGAAAAAGGCACAATACACTTACCTGCGGCAGGATGTGTGGTGAAGCTGTGTAGCAAACTGATAAGGACCCGTCTTACCGTGTTTGTCTGACAGTGTTTGTCAAAGTGGTCATTCAGTGAATTAAACATTCAACCACATGTGTTTTGGAGAATTAACTTTCTCCGAAATGGCTTTCGGCAAATTTGCTACAGTCCACAGCTTCTATCCCAAGTGACTTATTAAGAAATTTCTTCTGAACAAGTATGGTGCAATCCCTGGAAAGAATTCCTGTGAAAACAAGTTTTATCTCTTTCTTTAAAAAGCCAAATTTACTGCCCTAATTTATTTTGGCAGTTCCTGGATCATCTTGGGTTTCAGTCTTCCTGATGAAATTATTTTGATGTCATCCCCTGGGGACATTTGCCTCCTGATCTCTGGGGATGCTCCTTGATGTTGATAAACCAGCATTCCCTTCCCTTCCCTAACAGGAGGCTTGAATTTTTAGAGGACTTACTTTGTTTTTTTTTTTTTTTTAGAAAAATATGAAGCTGGATTGCTACCTTACTCTTTTTTTTTTAATTTATTTTTTATTGAAGCGTTATTGGCTTACAGTGTTGTGTTAATTTCAGGTGCACAGCAAAGTGACTCAGTTACACACATATATGTGTCCTTTTTCATATCCTTTTCCATTATGGTTTATCATGCGGTGTTGAATGTTGTTCCCTGTGCAATACAGCAGGACCTTGTTGGTTATCCAGTCCCTACATAATAGTTGCTTTCCACTTGTTCTGAGCCGCAGGATCATCTTGATCTTCTCATGGACTAGAAATATCTCTTAAAGTTTCAGCAGTGCTCTCCTGGGCCAGTTTTCCTGTCCTCCGCTATCAGGGTCTCCAGGACCATACTGTCACTTAAGGCTGCCATCAGTTGAATCACAGGCTGCTCTTTCTTGTTGGCAGGAATTGGTTGCCTTACCCCTTGTGGGTTCCTGTCTTCATCAATACGGCTTCTATGGCCTTCCCAGGATAGTGCGAGCTCATCTTGGTCCCCTCCTGCCCTATCGGACCCTGAGCAGCTTAGAGAACTGTGTTGGGAAAGCTTTTGTCGAGGGTTCAACCCAAGGGCCCTCCGACAAGGAGGCGGCTTTGTCCTCCACCTTTGGTTGTCACCCCACATTTCCATCCAGCTGCCTGTCTTTCAGAGTGCAGAGCTACTCTGTCCCCACTTAACACCTGATCCTTTACGACAGCGTCCAGGCTTCCGCTGTGGCCCTCCCATTGGCAGTAGTGCGCCACTGAGTTTTACTGATGAATAGAGTGTCTTAAAAATATTCTCCCTATAAATCCCCTGTACTGCATTCAATACTTATTGACTGTTTATTGTGTGCCCAGCACCATGCTCCATGCTGTGAAACAGACTAGAAGAGGCTAAGCTGGATTCAGTGGAGGTGGGATGGTGACCTTGGTGGGGACTTGAGATTAGTGTATGGGGGACTCTGAGGTGCTTCGAAAGGGAATTGATTAAAAGCCCCAGGCACAGGTAGAATTCATATTGAGGGGCTCAGAGAAAATACGGCAGGGCTGGTTGGAGGGGGCCTCGAGGCCTGGTTTGGAGACAGGGACTGAGTTTAAGCCTGGCTGGTTGGGTTTAATATATACACACACTATATATAAAATAACCACCTAGGACCTACTATGGAGAAGGAAATGGCAACTCACTCCAGTGTTCTTGCCTGGAGAACCCCAGGAATGGGGGAGCCTGGTGGGCTGCCATCTATGGGGTTGCACAGAGTCGGACATGACTGAAGCGACTTAGCAGCAGCAGCAGCAGGACCTACTATTAATATATAGCATAGCGAACTACACTCAATATTCTGTGATAACTTAAAGAATTGTTAAAGAAAAGAATCTTAAAAAGAATAGCTATGTGTGTATGTATAGCTGAATCACATTGCTGTATACTTGAAACTAACGTGACATTGTAAATCAACTATACTTAAAAAAAAAAAAATCCAAAAAGCAGAAAGATGACACTGGCCTTTAATGGTGGGAAGGATTGGAATAAACTGAAGAGGATGAAGGGGATTCAGTGGCGGAGAGGAGGATGGTGTGAGTCTTGAGAGGCAGGAATGAGGGCAGGGTACCCCCCAGACTAAAAACTCTCATTTGGCTAAATTGGTCAGGTTGCTCCTTACAGTGATGGTTTCATTAAAATCCATGTCATTTGAAGGGGGACATTTTTGGTAATACTTGAACACAATTGGAGTGGTTTACAAAAATGTGTGCATCCTTGAGGATTTTTGGATAGTTTTTCAGAATTTCATTTTTTCTTACATTCACCATTTATAAAGTTAATTTTTAGCCATTTAATCCTCCTTCTATGTTTTTTATAGAAGGGACACTTTGGATGGATTTGGGTGTCTGTAAATGCCTAATGGGATTGGTTGGAAAGACCTATTAGACAAAAATGGATGCACACATCTGCATGAGAAAAGGTCTAAAAAGACACTCTCTAAGGTGTTTATTTATTGTCTTTGTTTGTGTGGATTACAGATATTCTTTATCTTTTTCTTTTTGCTTGTGTATATTTTCCCATTTCTTTAATAGGAATGGATTGCTTTTGTAAAAGGAAGTCAACAACAACTACACTAAATCAGCAAAGGAAATTGCAAAAGGAAATTATCAGGAAGTTTTCGGGGTTTTGGAGTTCCTTGTCTTAAAGTTCTGAATTCATTTAAAGCCAATTATGTCTGCTCTGCTGCATTGGCCATGCTTTCAGCCTTGTCCACTGTTTGAAGGATTTAAAATGTGCATTCTGGCTAGCATGCTTTCAGCCAAATTGTTTTCTGCCCAGTCACCAAGGTTTGTGATGGACAGCCTGAGCAGGCAGCCAGGCGTGGACCAAACCGGCGATCACCTCTGTGATGCCATTTGAAAGGTGCCAGCCTTTTCTGTTCAGTCATAGCAATATTCAACCTGGCCGTACATCAAAATCCGCAGGGGAGCTTTCAAAATCTACAGCTGCTCAGAGATTCTGATCCATGAGGATTTTTAGGCATTAGTGTTTTAAAAATGCTTCCCAGAGGATTCCGATATGCAGCCAGGGATGAGCCCCCCTGAGCTGAAATACTCCTTCCTGACCCACTGGTCACCTCTCCATGGGATAAAGCCATTCTGCCTTCTCTAGGGTATAATCCTGAGGTGTGGCACAGAGACCTCTGTGCAAAATCTTCTGGAAGATGCTCTGCAAGCAGATTGCTGGGCCTCACCCCAGAACCGCTGACAATGTCTCTGGGAATTAGACCCCAAAATCCAGATTTTAATAAGCTCCCTGGCAATNTAACGTGACATTGTAAATCAACTATACTTAAAAAAAAAAAAATCCAAAAAGCAGAAAGATGACACTGGCCTTTAATGGTGGGAAGGATTGGAATAAACTGAAGAGGATGAAGGGGATTCAGTGGCGGAGAGGAGGATGGTGTGAGTCTTGAGAGGCAGGAATGAGGGCAGGGTACCCCCCAGACTAAAAACTCTCATTTGGCTAAATTGGTCAGGTTGCTCCTTACAGTGATGGTTTCATTAAAATCCATGTCATTTGAAGGGGGACATTTTTGGTAATACTTGAACACAATTGGAGTGGTTTACAAAAATGTGTGCATCCTTGAGGATTTTTGGATAGTTTTTCAGAATTTCATTTTTTCTTACATTCACCATTTACAAAGTTAATTTTTAGCCATTTAATCCTCCTTCTATGTTTTTTATAGAAGGGACACTTTGGATGGATTTGGGTGTCTGTAAATGCCTAATGGGATTGGTTGGAAAGACCTATTAGACAAAAATGGATGCACACATCTGCATGAGAAAAGGTCTAAAAAGACACTCTCTAAGGTGTTTATTTATTGTCTTTGTTTGTGTGGATTACAGATATTCTTTATCTTTTTCTTTTTGCTTGTGTATATTTTCCCATTTCTTTAATAGGAATGGATTGCTTTTGTAAAAGGAAGTCAACAACAACTACACTAAATCAGCAAAGGAAATTGCAAAAGGAAATTATCAGGAAGTTTTCGGGGTTTTGGAGTTCCTTGTCTTAAAGTTCTGAATTCATTTAAAGCCAATTATGTCTGCTCTGCTGCATTGGCCATGCTTTCAGCCTTGTCCACTGTTTGAAGGATTTAAAATGTGCATTCTGGCTAGCATGCTTTCAGCCAAATTGTTTTCTGCCCAGTCACCAAGGTTTGTGATGGACAGCCTGAGCAGGCAGCCAGGCGTGGACCAAACCGGCGATCACCTCTGTGATGCCATTTGAAAGGTGCCAGCCTTTTCTGTTCAGTCATAGCAATATTCAACCTGGCCGTACATCAAAATCCGCAGGGGAGCTTTCAAAATCTACAGCTGCTCAGAGATTCTGATCCATGAGGATTTTTAGGCATTAGTGTTTTAAAAATGCTTCCCAGAGGATTCCGATATGCAGCCAGGGATGAGCCCCCCTGAGCTGAAATACTCCTTCCTGACCCACTGGTCACCTCTCCATGGGATAAAGCCATTCTGCCTTCTCTAGGGTATAATCCTGAGGTGTGGCACAGAGACCTCTGTGCAAAATCTTCTGGAAGATGCTCTGCAAGCAGATTGCTGGGCCTCACCCCAGAACCGCTGACAATGTCTCTGGGAATTAGACCCCAAAATCCAGATTTTAATAAGCTCCCTGGCAATTCTCTGGTTCTGTATTTGAAAATTTGGGAGCTACTGTTGTGTCTCTGATGAGCTCATTTTACTTTCCTTTCCATTCCTACCTTTTATGTAATATATATATTTTTATTTAAGTACAATGACTTACAATTTTAGTTTCAGAAATACAACATAGTGATTTATATTTGTATACATTGTGAAAGAGTCACCAATGTAAGTCTAGTTACCACCTGTCACTATACAAAGATATTACATCATTATTGATTATATTCCCCACACTGTACATTTCATACCTGTGACTCATTTAGTTAAACCGGAAGTTCATACTTCTTAATATCCCTCACCAATTTCTCTCCTCCTCTCCCCTCCTCTTGCTGGCAGCCACCAGATTTTTCTCTGTCTCTCTGAGTCTGTTTCTGTTTTGTTTTTCAGATTCCATATATAAATAAAATCACGTGGTATTTGTCTTTCTCTGTCTGACTTCATTTACCATGGTGGTGATTTAGTCATTAAAGTCATGTCCAATTCTTACAACAGCATGGACTGTGGCCTGCCAGGCTCCTCTGTTCATGGGATTCTCCAGGCAAGAATACTGGAGTGGGTTGCCATTTCCTTCTCCAGAGGATCTTCCTGATCCAGGGATCAAGTTCAGGTCTCCTGCATTGAGGCAGGTTCTTTACCAACTGAGCCACAAGGGAAACCCAAGGTCTATCCATGTTGTTGCAAATGAAAAGATTTTATTCTTTTTTTTAAATAGCTGAGTAATATTCTATTGTGTATATACACTGCATCTTCTTTATCCATTCATTTATCCATGGTCACTCAGGTTCCTCCCTTGTCAAAGACAGAGGGGATCTTTCTTAGCCCTTTCCTGTGAGAACCTGGTGGGGTTCCTGGAGGTAAAATCCACATGACTATGGGGTTCTCCTAAAACTATGGCCCCAGGAGTCTCTCACTTCTAACTTCACTCACACTCCACCTTCAGCCATTCATCAAAGTTGCCATGAAAGCTCTCCTAGCACTTGAAGACTGCAGCAGCCTCTGCTCAAGGGAAGGTGATCTCGGCTGAGATGGAGATTCACCTCTGGATTCACCTGTCTCTCCAGATTTAGGGGTGGTGATTTGCCCTGTGACCTTAATTCTCTGATAGGTCTAAGAAAAGTCATTGGTTTTCAGTGTGTTAACTTTCTTCATTTTGTAAGGATGGGAGTGGCAACTTCCAAGCTCTTTACATGTTGACGTGGATACCAGAAATCTCTGAAATACAGTCTTCAGTATAAAAACAGAAAATGAAAAAGTTGCAGAACGATGTGGCAATACTTTATTTTTTTAAAAAAATGTTTATTTATTTGGCTTTGTTGGATCTTAGTTGCGGCTTGCAGGCTTCTCTAATTGTGGTTCAAGGGCTTAGTTGCCCTGTGGCATGTGGGATCTTAATTGCTTAACCAGAATCAAACCTGTGTCCCCTGCCTTGCAAGGCAGAATCTTAACACTGGACCACTGGAAAAGTCCCAGCACTACTTTATTTCTGGAGGAAAAAAAAAAAGAACATACTGTATATATTATATATATATAGAACATATATATAAATACATATATGTATTTATAGGTTTATATGTTTGTGGATAAAGATTGGAAAGGATGGACACCACACTGTTAGCAGCAGTTACCTCTGAGGACTGGGGGAGATGAGGGATGGGCTTTCTCTTTTTATACTTCAGGATGAATGACTTGAAACAATAAACAGATATGACCTCAATAAAGCCATGGACAAACAAACACATTTGGCAGCATGGAAAAAGCAAAGGCACATAAGCAGCAGAGACCAAATGGGATAGACTGGATTACTGACTGGATTACGGACGGTTACAAGTAAGACTGGGCAGTGGATAATGAGCAGCATTTACTGACTGCTCCAGTAGGAATTTTTGTGTTCATTTTCAATTTAATCACTGCACTGATGTCCATTAGCCAATAGAGATCCTGAACCTCAAGCCGGTAGAGGAACTTGTCCTGGGTCCTATAGCTGGAAGTTGGCTAAGGCAAGATGGGAACACATTTCCTAGCCCTCTGGAATCCCCTCCAAGGATAGCTGCCTGGTGATAAGCTTGGGAGAGGGAGGAGAAGGGAATAAAGGAAGATGGAGGCATCCAGTGACCTGGAGCAACTGGTTCCTTTACCGCAGGGACTGAGATTTGCTGCCCTTAAAGAAAAGGAGAGTGTGCTGTGAGGAATGAGGTGGGTTCCATCGGAGCACGAGTGGTAACATTAAGTCCTGGGATCAAGTGTAAGTACTTCTGTGTCCCTGCTGAGGTGGTGTGGCTTGTTGACTGATTTAGAGCTATATCAGATGCAAACAGTTATGTAGAGACTGGATAAACAACAAGATCGTACACGACATTGTGGTTATCTGGGTCGTGAAGATCTTTTTTGTATTCTTGCCACCTTTGCTTAGTATCTTCTGCTTCTGTTAGAGCCACACCATTTCTGCCTTTTATTGTGCCCATCTTTGCATGAAGTGTTCCCCTGGTATCTCTATTTCCTTAAAGAGATCTCTAGTCTTTCCCATTCAACTGTTTTCCTCTATTTCTTTGCATTGATCATTGAGAAAAGCTTTTTTTTTTATGTCTCCTCGCTTTTCTTTGGAACTTTGTGTTCAGTTCAGTTCAGTTCAGTCGCTCAGTCGTGTCTGACTCTTTGTGACCCCATGAATTGCAGCATGCCAGGCCTCCCTGTCCATCATTAACTCCCGGAGTTCACCCAAACTCATGTCCATCGAGTCGGTGATGCCATCCAGCCATCTCATCCTCTGTCATCCCTGTGTTCAGATGAGTATATTTTTCCTTTTCTCCTTTGCCTTTCACTTCTCTTCTTTTCTCAGCTCTTTGTAAGGCCTCCTCAGACAACCATTTAGCAGTAACTAACACAACATTGTAAATCAATTATACTTCAATAAAATAAAAAAAAATTACAGCTATACAACACTGTTCTGCCAGTGAAAGCAAGGGTAGACGTTAGTCAGATCCATTCAACTGTAACTTGTTTAATAAATAGTAAACTGTTACCTGCCTTCACTGATCAAGCATGCATTAATTGTTTTTACNTAGCAGTAACTAACACAACATTGTAAATCAATTATACTTCAATAAAATAAAAAAAAATTACAGCTATACAACACTGTTCTGCCAGTGAAAGCAAGGGTAGACGTTAGTCAGATCCATTCAACTGTAACTTGTTTAATAAATAGTAAACTGTTACCTGCCTTCACTGATCAAGCATGCATTAATTGTTTTTACAAAACCGTGTGTGTCCTCCAAGTGCCATGTAGCCTAAACAATATGTTACCATACCCCTTCACAACCCCTATAGAGAGCATCTCTGAGGTAGGAATTGTAAGATGTTCGCCCAAGTTGTTTTTCAGGAACTTGGAGTCAGCCATGTTCAGGTCAAACTCGGGCAGGTTAAGACAGGTTAGGGCTACTGTCCCTGCAACTGGGCATGTGCACTCAAAAGTCACCTTGAGTCTCTGTTCCATGGGCTGTGTGTTGAGCAAATAAACCTGGCTTAGTAACAACAGTTGAGGAGTGAGGAGGCTGCTCTGGTGGGAAACCCAGAAGGATACACGGTGTGCAGGTTGGTACTTCTCAAGATGTGATCCAGGGAATAGCAGCATGCCTGGAGACTTCTGAGGAATGAACATTTAGGGTCCCACCGCAGACCTGCCAAAGCAGAAACTCTGGCGGTGGGGCCCAGTGATCTGTATTTTGATCGGCTTTCCAGGACACACTGATGTAGGCTTACATGTGAGAGTCACTGATGAAGATGATGGTCGTGGGAAAGAGCCAGTGTGAAGGCATCTTCAGGCTTGGCAAGGGACCCAGAAAGAGAAGAAGCCAGACGCTGCTCTTGGTAGGAGAGATGAGTATCAGTTTAGTTGGTGAGGCAGAGAAAAGCCTTTGTCTTTGGTGTTTTCTCCATTTGAGCTTCTTTCTTTAGCTTTGGCAGGATGTGAGTCTTTCATGACACACACTAATATGCATATCTGTGCATTTTATATAGGTTGGTATTAATACATTAGGTATAGAATCAGTCATGTCCTCAGTCGTGTCTGACACTTTGCGACCCTATGGGCTGTAACCTGCCGGGCCCCTCTGTCCCTAGGATTCTCCAAGCAAGAGTATTGGAGTGGTTTGCCATTTCACATGCCAAAATATAGTATAGTTCTATAGATATAATATGTAGTACATGTTAATCTACTATGTATTATAGTACATTACATAATACATACATATACTCACAACAGATTCATATCATACCAAAACTAAAGAAAAGGCAAAAGGCACACACGCACACACACATACGTATCTCCACTTCTTTCCAAGAAGATTACGCTTCTGCCAAGAATGCAAATTATTGCTCATCTCACCACATCTTCATCAACAACGGGCATTTTATGCTAAGTGTTTATGTCCCAAAGAAGTTTTCTTCTGTTGTTTTAATTCATATTTATTTGATTCTCAATGAGGTTGAATATTTGCTCCTATGTTTACAGTTTAGTTTCTCTTTCTAAATGGTTTGTGCTTTGTGCTTTTATCAGTTTGTATTAATTTTGGACATTAAAATTTAACCATGTGTATTTCACTTATGTGATGTGTTTATTTTCCTTTGTGGGTTCTATTTCTTTAAGTTTAGACATTTTTTTTCCTCTTTTGCGTGTTTAAAATACACTCATTTCTGTTTTCTTTTAGCTTATTACTATTTAAATTTTTTAGTGTTTACCATTTTAATCTGCTAATTTAATTTTCAGTTTCTCTATTTTTCTGGTTTTTATTTTGACAAGAAAGTAATATCTTGGAAACATGCAACTTAAAAGTGTACAGTTCAGTTCAGTTGCTCAGTCGTGTCCGACTCTTTGTGACCCCATGAACTGCAGCACACCAGGCCTCNAAAATCCTCCAAAAAATTAAGTATTTTTATAATGCAAATAATTTCTCCTAATTTGTGATTTTTCCAAGCTTGGCTATTTCTTAATGTGTTTTCACACATAGAATAGATGTGAATGAATAGGTAGCCTTAACAGCCTCCTGGGCTCAAATGAGATGCTGGTGCTTTTGCCCTTGACCTTGGGGAGTTAAGATCTAAGACTGTGAATGTGACAGCACCTTAGTCTGTTTGCCCAGCCAGGTGTGGTCAACTGTGGGGTGAATGCCTAACTCCAAAACAAGAAGGTCCTGTCCTGAAGATATCATAGTTATGCTGTCTCTGGCCCCCAACCCCAATCCACACACTGGTTAGGAAGCAACACCAATTTGGGAAAAATTTGGTTTATAACCATGCTGCTTTGGACACAGTTGAATACAGAGAACAAGTGCTGTGGGAATGGAGGTGGTGGCTGAAGTCTCCATCAACACATATCAGAGATATGTGATAGAGAATCTCTGCCTTTCCCACCCTCATCTGCCTTAATACACACTCACAAAACCAGCCTACATCTTCAGGAAGAGGTCGTGGTTTTTCTCCTTTGAACCAATTGTTCTGAATGGAGCAAATTTTCTGAATTCTCAAAGAGAATTTTATAGCATGTACTCATCCTCAGATGCTTGCAGACAAGGGAGCATCCTTTTAGTGATGGTGGAGAGAGGACCTCAACTGACACCTTCTCCTTGGCCAATGTCTGGCCCTGGGCCCCTCTGTGGGAGAAAAGGGCAGGCTCCACCCCATGCAGCCCCTTCCCAGCTGGAGATTCCTGGGAGAAGCTCAGTTGTTTAAATCCCTTTGAACTGCTCGTGGGGACCATAGAAGAACAATTCTGAGAAGACTATGAATATTTCAGATGGGTATGGCCAGGACTGTGGGGGAGCCAACCCGGGCTGGGACTGGGAGGATAGCTGTCAGGATAATGGGCACAGTTCTCTCCTTGGGGGTTTACGATTTCATCAGGGGGACCAAATAACATAGGGGAGACTGGGAGACAGTACAAATGAGAAGATGCACAATGTGAAGAGTGCAGACTTCAAGGATTTGGAGATTCAAAGATAGTTAAGGAAGATTTCATCTCTATTCACCGTAGTTTATTTCTTTCTGTTAATTCTTTTAATTCCCTTAANAGGGGGACCAAATAACATAGGGGAGACTGGGAGACAGTACAAATGAGAAGATGCACAATGTGAAGAGTGCAGACTTCAAGGATTTGGAGATTCAAAGATAGTTAAGGAAGATTTCATCTCTATTCACCGTAGTTTATTTCTTTCTGTTAATTCTTTTAATTCCCTTAATGTGTCTTCTTGATATAGGATGCCACTGGTAGTACAATCCAAAGTAGAGAGAGTGAGAGAGTGAGCACATGTGAGTGTGAGAAAGAGACAGAATGTATCTTAGCAAAAAGGCGCTAAAATCCATAAGAGGAAGAGGAACCCTGCAGCACGAAGCTGTGATGGTTTGGGGTAAACACCACCAGGGAGAGGACTGGTGAGGTCAGTTTTCTCTTCCCTCCCATCCAGTTGTAAAATCGGCATCTCCTCTGCCCCTCCATTCATGACCTACCTTGAATGGAACTCAGTGGAACCAAAGAGCTGATTCCCAAACAAAAGCTGGGGTGGAGAGCCACTTGCACTTCCTACACCCTTGAATTCTGGGTTGGAGCACAAGGCTTGAATGTGAAGCCAAGAACGAGGCTCGGCCTCTGGCCCTGGTGGTGATGCATGGCCAGCTAACTGCGGGACAGACTGGCAAAAGATGGAGAAGAGACCAGCAGTGCCCGACGGCTGGAAGCTGGCCTGAACCACAGCTAGCCTGGTGCTCTCCTAAGGAGCAAGATCAGTGTCACTGTCATGACACCGATCTCAGAGAAGCCCTCTCTGTGACCACGATGAGTCAAGGCAAAAAACAGACCTTCCGTCATCACGTTTGTACTCAAACACAAGGATGCTGTCCAACCCACAGGAGTGGCACGCACTCTACACTCTGGCTAATAAAAGTGACTGCTCCTTCCACCTCATGTGATACTAAATTTTTAGACAAAATTTAGTAAAGTACCCAGTCAGACCATCAGCCCTGCTTCCTGACAGCTTCCAGTCCAGAGCAAAGCTCTTCCCCCAGTCACCGAACATAAACCTCAGTCCTGGAAGGCCTTTCTAACACCCTGTGGATGAGACACCCCTCGTTCCCCATGGCCTGAGTTCTCCCCTGTTGCAGTCAGTCAACAAACCCAACATAGTCCCACTGCAAGGGAGCCCTTGGTGCTTAGGCTGGAGGCACTGGCAGGATGCACCAGATCTTTCTTTTTGAGGGCTCAGCACTGGAGAGGGGGTGGGGTGTAGAGGGATAGGGAGTGGGGAGGGGCTTGACTGATTACTCCTTTATTCACTCAGTTCTTTGCACCCAGTGGCTACCAGGCACTCTCAGGGGACTGGACATGATGATCAGTAAGACATGATCCCTACTCTCAGTAATGAGGCTAGTCTGCAGAAATAAGCAAGCAGAGAGCAATTTCTATATAGGACCACAGGGGCTTTGATAGGGTGAGCACGGGGCCATGGGAGCCCAGGGCAGGCTCCTTTGACTCAGTCTGGGTGAGTCTGAGTGCAGCAGTTTGAGCAATTGTGAGCTCAGGATGGGGTGGAGGGGAGGAGGAGGCTAGTTGAGGGAGAAGGATCTGTATAGGCAAAGCTGTGAGGCACAAGAGAGCTTTGCAGTTTCAGGGTCTGTGGCCAACAGTGAGAATGGGGACTTGAGTGGGAGTAGGGCCAGATGGGGAAGGGCCTGGGAAGCCCAGGTGCAGTAGGGGCTTTATGCTGCCCTGAGAGCCATGGGAAGCCATTCATGCCACGAAAGGGAAGGGTCCAGGTCAATCTTGCATCTTGGGAGGTTCATTCTGGCTGAGGGATGGAGGAGCTATTGGAGGAACAGGTGTGCCATCCAGTTGATGGGGCCACTGGCCTGCACTCATGGAGGCCTTTGGGCTGCAGGGAGGTGGCAATGAACTGAATGGAGCAGGTGAGAGAGAGAGAGGGATGAGCGAAGGGAGCAAGGGCCCAGGAGGCCATCTGACTTCGGGCTGTTAGGACTGGGTGAAGGCTGAGCTTTTGTGGAGGAGCCCAAGATGATGTGTGAACACTTTCAGAAAGAAGCAAGGGCATATATTGCAGTCTTTGGGACCGGGGGGTTTCTCTAAAGGCAGCCACCCAGAACAGAGGACTGATGGCCCCAAGCACAAGGCAATGGACTGATAGGAGCAAAGCTGTTCAGAGAAGAGCCAGCCCAGCAGTAGCCAGCATGCAGCCTCCCCCAGATGTCTCAGTGGGCCTCAGTTTTCTCATCTTCAAGGTGGGAGTAATCATTTCTATGCTACAGGATGTGGTGAGTGTTAAACAAGATCTTCTATGGAAATCATCTAGCGCATGGTGAGGCACCTACTAGGTGTTTATACACAGTCATTGCTATTTTCTCATTCTGTTATTACACACAGGTAGGCTTATTATTCAGAGAAGGCAATGGCAACCCACTCCAGTACTCTTGCCTGGAAAGTCCCATGGACAGAGGAGCCTGGTAGACTGCAGTCCATGGGGCCACGAAGAGTCGGACACGACTGAGTGACTTCCCTTTCACTTTTCATTTTCATGCATTGGAGAAGGAAATGGCAACCCACTCCAGTGTTCTTGCCTGGAGAATCCCAGGGATGGGGGAGCCTGGTGGGCTGCCGTCTATGGGGTCGCACAGAATCGGACATGACTGAAGCAGCTTAGCAGCAGCAGTAGCAGGCTTATTATTATAGTTATTACTTACTGTTGATCCATTACTTTTTGAATATTTGATGGCTTCCTTCCATATTCCCCAGTTCTCTGTTTGCATTTTGGGGATGAGAACAAAATCTCTTGTTTCCTTCACACCTGAGACACCACTGTCTCTCTTCACTAGGTTTGTCCAGCACTATTTGGAACCAGCAGAGCCCTGCCCTGCTGTCTTGATTCAGCTGATCCAGAGCTTCTGTGGCCTCCAGGGGCAGGTCCATCGGAGGCTGAGCCTCTGCCCGTTGGAGCAGCCTGTTTGCTTTGTTTTGATTCTGCTGACATTTCTGTACAGAAACCCTCCCAGAGCAGAAGCAGGGCATGATTTAAACCTCCCCCCTCCTCTGCCCCAGGGACCCTGACTCTGGTTCAGTTGCAAGTCTGCTCCTGAGACACTGAGCAGGTGGACCTAGGAATTCTCTCTCAAGGACAAGCCCTGCAGACTTGGTACTTGGCGTTTTGCTTTTCCTGAAAGCCCCTGGCCCCATTATGTTCAGATGCTGGGACCCACATTCTTCCGAGTGGGTGTACCAGCAGGGTAAGGGTGATGGCCAAAAGCAGATAGTCTGTAAACCGTGGAAGCATAGGTTGTCAAGGGTACCCTGCTGGGTGGTGTTGGCTGTATTTATTTTTTATTTATTTATTTTTAAGTTCAAGTAGTTTATTTGGGAAGTTCAGAAAACATACTGCTAGGAGACTAACTCAGTAAGCAAGAGAAGGAACAGTTAGTGAAGAGTGTACTGTTAAACCAGTGGACACAGTGGGCACCTGGAACATCATCTTTGAGGGAGATTCTGAGAAATATTGCAAAATCTATTCTGAATTGCCCTATCACAGGGGCAAGGAGAGAGCCAGGGCATTTATACACCACTTCTTCCCTGGTGGCTCAGAAGTTAAAGCATCTGCCTGTATTGCAGGAGACCTGGGTTTGATCCCTGGGTTGGGAAGATTCCTTGGAGAAGGAAATGGCACCCCACTCCAGTATTCTTGCCTAGAGAATCCCATGGACGGAGGAGCCTGGTGGGCTGCAGTCTGGTGGGCTACAGTCCACGGGGTCGCAAAGAGTCGGACACGACTGAGCGACTTCACTTTCACTTCCACTTTTCACTTTCCTAAGTTGAAAGGCTGCTCCTGGCAGCTGTTAAATTCCTGCTACTTCCACCTTGCCTCATGGGCGGAGTGGCCCTCTGTATTTCTGGGGAAGCAATCCTTCAGGCCTAGAGAATCATATCGTGGTCATGTTTAAAGGGGCAGGAGACTGTTTACACCCATGATCCTGGGGCTCAGTACTTTCCCACTTGCTCAAATTCTCAGCGTCCTCTTCTACCCTTGCTTCTCTCCTCCTGAACTTAAAACCGCTATCCACAAGGCCAGGCTCTGGGGAGGCAGCACGCATTTCCTTGGTCCTCTCTCAGCTCTTTCTGATCAGCCTGGTGAATGTTCTGGTTGTATCGGTTTTATCAACACACATGGAGTTTTTCTACTAATTCTCAATTCACACTTAAAAATAAATGACCCATTATTGATTAAGCTTTCCTTCTGAGAAAGCTGCATTGCTGCCAAAATCTAATGCTTCGTAGATAAAACTTGCTTCCTGGGGCACAAATTCCATCTGTGTGGGCTGTGTGTATAATGGTGGGAACTGTGAAATTGTGCGCAAGCTGGAGTTAGAAAGGGACTGTTAGGAAACCCTGGAGAGCTCGGACCCAGCTTGAGGCAGGAGATGCATCAAAGGAGAGGAAGTCAGTCTTTGTATGTGTAGGATAATCTCTTCCCCCAAAGGACTTGAATGACAGGGAGTGATGAGGCTGAAGGGAGAGCCTGAGTTTGGTGGTAGAGAAAGTCCTGTGGGCCTCAGCTGGACCCAGAAGAGACTAAGTCTCCAGGGAAGGAAGGGAGAGACCCACCCCACAGAAAGTTGAATTGCGGAGGAGCAAAGTGGAGCACAGCGCTGGGCAGTCTTCCGGAATGCCAGGCCCCTAGGGTCTCCTCTAGTCCAGTGACTTCCACCAGGTCATGGCCTGGAGCCCCGCATCCTTGGATGTGAGACCGGGATCAGAGCAGTTATTCACAAGATTATGTTGAGGGGCTGCTCAGAGAATGCCTGTGAAAGCCCCTGGTACCTAGAAAATCTGTGGTTCCCAAACTGTAGGGAGCGGGCATCAGAATCACCTGGAGGGCTGTGAGACTCACAGGGCTGGGCCCCACCCACTTTCTGACTGGGCAGGTCTAGGGAGGAAGCTGTGTTTCTTTTTTGTTTTGTGTTTTCAATTTATCTTAGTTTTGTTAATTGAAGTATAGTTGATTTACAATATTGTGCTCCTTTACAGTGGACAACAAAGTGATTCAGTTTGCTTACATGTATATATCTATATGTATCCTTTTTCATATTCTTTTCCACTATAGTTTATTACAGGATATTGAATATAGTCTCCTGTGCTGTGCAGTAGGGCTTTCCAGGTGGCACAGTGGCAAAGAGTCCACCTGCCAATGCAGGAAACTCAGGTTCAGTCCCTAGGTCAGGAAGATCCCCCAGAGTAGCAAATGGCAACCCACTCCAATATTCTTGCCTGGAAAATTCCATGGACAGAGAATCCTGGCAGGCTGCAGTCCATGAGGTTAAGCATGGGCCAAGCAAGCATGCATGTGTGCTATACAGTAGGACCTTGTTGTTTATCCATTCTCTATATGATTGTTTGTATCTGCTGGCCTCAAATCCCTAATTTATCCCTCCCTCTTTCTCCTTTGGTGACCAGAAGTTTTTCTTCTATGTTTCTGAGTCTGTTTTGTAAATAAGTTCATTTGTATAACATTTTAGCTTGTTTTTTGCTTTCCTGGCCACACTGTGAACTTTTACGAAATTTTTTGTTCACTGACCAGACATCGAACTTGTGTCCCCTGCATTGGATGAACAGTCTTAAACACTGGGCCACCAGGGAAGTCTTATATTTTATTAATAGAGTCCATGTATAAGTGATATCCTAAGATATTTGTCTTTGTCTGACTTACATCATTTAGTATGATAATCTAGGTCCATTCATGTTGCTGCAAATGGCATTATTTCAGTCTTTTTTATGACTGAGTAGTATTTCCATTTCAGAGGAAGCTAACTCCCTGGTGGTCCAGTGGTTAGAACTCTGCTCTTCTACAGTAGGAGGCACAAGTTTGATTCCTGGTTGAGAACTAAGATCCCACAAATCCACATGGTGCAGCCAAAAAAAAAAAATCTCTTAAAAAAATAAAGTAATATAGAAGGGAAGATTGGGAAGCTGGCAGGAGGAAGGCCAGTCTGGCCTCAAGATTGGTGAAGTCACACATTGTAAAAACATCTTTCCAGCTCCCTTCTCTCCTCCTGCTCTGAAGAGCAACTTTTCCTACTTGCCTCCCAGGCTATATCATGGCTTCCGACTCCTATCAGCCGCCTGCTTTACATCCTTTTGAGAGGCTGCTGGTGCTGCTGCTAAGTCGCTTCAGTCGTGTCCGACTCTGTGTAACCCCATAGACGGCAGCCCACCAGGCTCCCCCGTCCCTGGGATTCTCCAGGCAAGAACACTGGAGTGGGTTGCCATTCCTTTCTCCAATGCATGAAAGTGAAAAGTGAAAGGGAAGTCACTCAGTCGTGTCCGACTCTTAGCGACCCCATGGACTGCAGCCCACCAGGCTCCTCTGTCCATGGGATTTTCCAGGCAAGAGTACTGGAGTGGGGTGCCACTGCCTTCTCCATTTGAGAGGCTAGAATCTGTTAATTCCAAATTTCTGGAAGAGAGATTCTGATTGGCTTAGCTTTGGTCAGTTGTCCAATCTTGGCCCAGTCACCTGTTACCATGAGTGACATCACAGAGCATCACTCACAGGGCTCTCACAGCAAGGGGGCCCAGGGGCAAATAGAGGAATAAGAAGGCTTGACAGATGCAGATGAAGAAATCTCTAGATTCCTACAGAGTACAGAACTAGGAGTGGGTGCTTTGTTAAATGTTAAATAGATTGAATGAGGTTATTTCCTCAAAACCTCCTGGAGCTATGTGTTGTGCACATATCTGGGGAAAGAACAGTGATTTAGCAACTATTCTGAACAGATGCATACATAGAAAGCTCAGAGAGGCAGGCTCTTGACGTCCTGCCTTTTTGCTTTCTCTTGAGTCAATTAAGTGAATAGAAAGTCCGTTTTAAAGTGTTTTGTTTTATTCTTCATAGCTGTTTGATTGATCAGTCAGCTCAGCCAAGCACAGGGTTAGTACCTGTGGGCCTAGAACCCACATGGGCATTTATAAATGGGCTGCAGCCAGAGCCATACCACTCTTCATGAGTCCTTCGCCCAGATCCTTCCAAGCAGAAGGAAGTTGTGCATGCAGCTCTGACTGGGGCAACTTGCAATTCCCAAAGGATGCTTTTGGGGGTGCTACAAATTGTGATTTAAAAGTGCATAGCAAAGTCCCTTGCTAAAAGTGACCTGAGAGCCCTATGTAATTATTTCTGTCTGAAAATAATTTCTTGCATTATGAAACTACCATATGTGTTTGGGTAAAAATGAAATGGGAACTGTAATCACCAACTTTTTATTCAAAGTATTTTCTAGCTATTTAATAATTTGGCATTTTCATCATAATTAAGTAAGCCATGTGGATTGCTAATGCGTTCTTCCCTGAGGGGCCTTCTTTTCAAAGGTGGCTGGCAGATTGAGGTCATGTGTTTTCTTCTTTTGGTGCTGAAAGGGAAAATAAGGAAGAGAAATAGAGAATTCCCAAGAAGTCTTTTTAAAATGCTAGTACATTAGTTCAGACCAGCAGAGGTTTGCTATACCTGAAGCTATAGGAAATCTATTAGCGTCTTAAAGGATGAGGGTGAGGACAGGAGGGCCGGGGACTGGGTCAGCTGAGGCAGTGCCCACAGAGAGGGACAGCGCTCAGGATTAATAACTGGACTGTCACAGGGACATTGCTGGATGGGCCCGGCCTGGGATGGGGCTCGGCTTTAATCCAAGATCAGTGCTTCATTTTCCCTGGATTTCTTTGGTCCAGGGAAACTCTCTGGAGGTGACACCTCCCCAAGAACCCAAGCTTATTGGTGCAGAGGGAAGTGCCTGGGCTTGGGTTCCAGCAGGGTTGAGTTCTGCTCCTGGTATTGCCACTTGTCGCAGTTGTGACACTTTGGGCAAATCACTCAGCTTCTCTGAGCCTCCCTTTCCTCATCCATACACTGGAAACAGTCACATCTCTCATTTGTTTGTTGTGAGATTGAATGAAAACATAGAGCATGGAGGAGATGCTGAAGGCATGGCAGCTATAGCAGGATGATTACTGGCAAGCCCATCCATCCATCCTCATGAACACAGATCTTTAGACACCACTTGTATGGCAGGTGGACCTTTCCAAAGAGCTTTCCCATCTGCTCCCTCTTATGGTTCCCTTGATGTTCCATGAGGGGTTGAGGTCTCCAGTTTGCAGCTGAGGAAGCTGAGAGGCCACCCTGCTCACAGTGGCAGAGGGGCTAGACCTAGGACCCTCTATGGAATTTGCAAGGCCCAGTACAGAATGAAAATGTGGGCTCCTGGTCAAAAATAATTATTGAGAATTTCATGGTGATGATGGCAGAGCATGAAACCAATAGCCAGGTCCTTCTGAGCATGGGGTCTGGGATCTACCTGGGTCACTCCTCATGTAGCTGGCTTGGTCGAACCAAGGGCATTGAGCCACGTGCCTCATCTTGACACCAAGTCCGCTGCCTCTTTGCCTGCTCCCAGAGCTGTGGGGAGCCTGGTCACCATGATCACCAGGGACTGACGGATGCTCTGGGTGGGAGGGTCCAGGGATGTTCCTAGCCCCTTAGGCTGGGGAAAGCAGCATGCTGCCCAGAGGCCTTCTCCAAGGAGCTCTGATCACCATGGAAATGATTTACTACTGACTTGCCCTGAAATCTCCACCTTCAGTGACCAGCTCCCAGTGACTTGAAGAAAGCCATGCTCTGGTCCTTTCTGCAGCCATTTGGGTGTTTGAACATAACCCCCTGTCTCCCACTAGTATTTCTCCTGCAGGCCAATGAGTTCCAGATCTCTTTAGCCATATGGTGTCTGAGGCTGAATCTGGGCCACTCAATGTGGTCAGAGTGGAAAGAATTATTTCAGGACTCTTTCAAGTAACAACCTGCACTTACTGTTCTCAGAGCTCTATTCCAAATGACAGGAACACAGAAGTGAACACCAACACAGTCCTTGTCCTGCAGTCTGGGACCTTGGGAAGACTAGGGTGCTCGTGACTCAGTGCAAGTGAGACAGAGCGTGGGCAGGGAACTTGAGGGGTTGGCAGAACTGGGGCCCAGATGGCTTGGGGGCTGGCTTCTCCCAGTGGGTGCTTGAGTGAGATCCTCAGGTAGGACAATGAGGAGTTCATGGGGGCAGAGTCTTCCAGGCAGTGAGCAGAGGGCAGAAACTCAGAGCCTTCCCTGGGCACAGAGTGTGGCTGAAGCAGTGGGCTGTGAGGAGCTGGCCTGTGTGAGCTCCTAGAGGTGGGCTAGGTGCTAGGGACCATTGCTTTAGAGCCTGATTAGCTGGGACTGCCCAGGAAAACTGAGGAATTTCCAGTGCCCATGCTCTGTCCCAGACCACTGAGATCAGAATCTTTGGGCATACCATGCCAGGGATGGGGTTTGGAAAACTCCCCAGGTGTCTCTGATCTATGGCCAAGGTGAGAAGGATGGGTGGAAGACAGGGGTTTTCAATGTGGCCGCCTAGGCCAGCAGCACCAGCGTGCCTGGAACCTGGCCATAGTGGAATTTCTTGGGACCCACCTCAGACTGGGGAGCAGAGGCTCTGGGCTGGGTATCAGATCAGCCCTCTGGGTGGTTCTGATACCCTATGGGGTTTATGGACTACTGTCCTAAAAGCTGTTTCCTCTTCTCTGCCCTGGGGGTGTCCCTTCCCTGAGGCACCGAAGGACTTAATCAGCAAGGGGGTAGCAAGGAAGGGGGAAAAGGCAGGGAGAAGGTACTTCCGTCTACGATTATCTCAAAATGTTACCCAGCCACACACAAGCCTGAGGACCGGGCAAAAGTGGGCAAAGGAGCCCCTGAGGCTCTGAAGGGGTTGAGGTCTCTGCCAGACCCTCGAGGGGAAGGCCTGTGGCTGCCAGTCTGACAGGGGCTGGAGTGGGGGTGAGGGTGGTTGCCCTCCAGCCCATCAGCCTCTTGGTGGTCTGCCCGCTCCTTGTGAGAGCTGCTGGGCCCAGGCCCTGGACTCTTCCATCACTACCCACAGTGTCTGTGGGGCAGGTGTTGCCAGGTTGGGCAGCCTCACTGTCCTTGGGGTCTGGGACTCTGAGAGCAGGTCATATTTCTCAAAGGCTCTGGGGCCACAGGAAGGGAAGGGCACCATCCCTGAGATGGCTGAGGAGTGGGCACCATGGGCTGATCGGGACCCCCTGCATGGAGACTGGTTACTTCAAACCCCTTCAGCCCGTCTGCCCATCCAACACTAACTGGTGCTGCTTAGAGATGGGCTGAGAGAGCTCCAGACTTCGGGCCAGTGACCTACGATTCCCTCAGTGCCTGTCTGTAAATAGGGCCTAGGACAGTGACTGCCTTTCAGGGTCAAGAAGCTTCGCAGAGAGAAAGTGAGAGAGTGTGCTGTAAACACAAGTGGTAAATCTGGGCACATCAGCCCTCCTGTAAACCCTCTCTGACCCCACGGGCTGGGTTAGGTGTCTGCTCTGGACCTCCATGGCCCCCAGGTGCCCTCTCGGAGGCACCTCTCAGAGGTGCAGGGTGCTGCACCTCTCGGAGCAGCACCCTGGCTGCTTGTACAGCCACTTTGCGTTTAGTGCTGGTCTTTTCTGGACTCAGAGCCCTTGACACCAGCCCTCTCTCTCTCTTTTTTTATTCTTTTGTTTTTTGGCCACTCATGCCTGGTAACAGGCAGGGCAGAGGGCATATTTTCATTCCCTGATGGTCCTCAGGCCTCTCTTAGGGTGAACTTGCTGAGCCTGAATGTCCCTCAGACCCCTCTGGGGTCTGTTCATGCAGATTGGTTAGGAAGGGAGTGTTTTCAGGCTTCAGCAACAGTCTGTTCATGACCCATCACCAGACTCCGTAAATACAGGAACTTTGCTTGTGTTGCTAGCCTGGTGTGATGCAAGGATGAGAGCCAGCTGGTTTTGGAGGTTGTGTGAGACGCTGTAATCAGGGGCCTGAAGAATGCAGTATCTGGGACATCAGAGTTCAGGATGAGTCATTAAGATTGCAGGGTGAGGGTCAGGGAAGGCTTCCTGGAGGAGGAGGTGAAGATAGAGGCTTCAAGGGTGGGAGGACTTGAGGACAGCTCCGAGTGTAATTATGCTGGAGAAAGGTATAAATCCCCCAAGTAAAACGAAGCTAATTGAAATGTCAGCATCATCACCTCTGATTTCACACAAAGCCGGGATACTCCACGCCTCATAAGAGCCCCGCTGGAAACTACTGCCGAGAAATGTTTCCTTTAATTGGACAAGGCACTGATTTAGACAATGTCTTTCTGGAAGAGATTAAAAAAAAAAGGTAAATGACTTAATCTTGGTTGCCTTTATGAAGCTAAGGTTTCTGAGGGGGCTGTTGGAAGAGATAGAATTCCTCTTCACCTCATTGGGCTCATCTAATAAAAAATCAAACTTCATCAAGCCTTAACCTACTGTAGCTGAGGTTCCAGCAAGCTCCCAGGAACTCCATGTGGCCAGAAGACTTCTCTGACCTTCTAGAGAGGTCACGGGAGAGGGCTGGAGAAACTGTCAGTCCTTTGGGGGAGCTGGGGCTGACTATAAGTTCCGGGTCCCCCATCCTGATTGCCTGGACTTAGAGGCAGCGCTGAGACTCTGGGACCCTGGCCCACATCTGAGCAGAGCACGGACCTCTTAGTATCTCTAATGGGCTCAAGCTGGCTTGGCATCTTGGCTTGGGGCCTGTTTCCTCACCTGGAAAATAATAACCATTATCCATGGGGCATCTCCTCTCTGAGTGACATTTAACCTGTGTTATCACTTCTCACCACCACCCCATGAAGTAGCAAGGAATTATCCCCATGAATGGATGAGTAACTTGAGGTCTGGAAAAGTGATGTCTTGACCAAGGTAAGGCCACCAGTAAGCAGTGGAGGCAGTGTGCCCTCAGGATCATTTGTCTTCCCAAAGGTAAGCTTCTTTCTGTTTGTGGGTTAAACTGAATGATAATAGAAAAGCTTAGATTAAAAAAAAAAAAATCCACCTCTGAGACATATTGATTGTACTTTAGGATCGACTGAAACATTAGGATCCCAGATCTAGGGAATAGGGTTTGTATGGCAGGAATTACTTAAAAGTCTTGATAACAATAATTAGACAATATTATAAATCAAGCCCCCAATTCCTACATTATTTTAGTACCATCAGGTTGGCTAAGAAACGTGTTGGAGGTGGAATTTGCCTCCAAGACAGATGAGAATCATTTCAATGTAGAGTCCCCTGGACCTGGTTGGCTTGGCTGGGTGTGACCTGTTAGGAGGCAGGCAGTACATGGGATTGGACACTTGCTCTGGATGTGCCCTGGGCTGGATCTTACAGAGTTCACGGAGGGAGGGGACAAGGGGTCACTCAGGAAGAATTGGCTGCACTGCCCGGCCAGCGGCCCTGGGTTGTGGTGTCCTGGCCTGGGAGAAGCTTCTTAGGGGCATCCATTCAACCACCTTTGACTTGGCAGCACCCCTCCCAAGGCCGTTTGCCTGGCACATGGTGTCCCCACACCTTCCTTGAGGGCTCGCTCATCATGTCCACTCGTACATTCAGCAGAGGTCACTGATATTCACTGTGCACTAGGCACTGCTCTAAGGTGGGGAGAGTGCAGTGATGTAGACCAATAGTCCCTTCTCTTATGGAACTGGCATCTCAAGAGGAGTCCTCCCTGAATTAGAAAGTTCTGATTTCTGGAATGTTCTTTCTTAGGACAAGCAACCCAGCCTTCCTACGGCTGCCCCACAGGCTACCCTCTCTTCTCTGGTGGTGGACCACCATCCTCACCTCCTTTCTGGTCCAGGCTTCTGCAGCCCGACTCTGAGCCCCAGCCACCTCTCCCTCCATCATCGTTCCTGCCCCCCCTAGAAAGTATTCATGACTCTTTTGAGGGGCCCTGGCTGGGCAGGAGCAACCCCTGTGGATGTCACAACTGCCCTAGGTTGACACGCCACCTTTGGAAATGGTTCCCCCTGAAATGGTCAGAATTTGAACCCACTGTACAAATTTCATTTGGAAGGAGCACTTTGGGATGGGGAAGATGGAGGGAAGGTGGAAGACGAGGGCAACAGGGAGACAGGAAGGGGTCAGAATCTCTGCTGTGAGCCTGGTGCAGGACACAGCCAGCCTCTCCACCCACGTGAATATGTCACATTGGGAAGCAATCAAGCTTTTATGGAGGGAGTGTGAATGTAAAGTCCTCCACTGAATTTTCTGTAAATGCTTTTTATTAGCTAGCGCTTTACAATGTGAGCACTATTGAATTAAGCATCCATTAGCTTCTACTCCCTGGGGAAGCGTGGATGGTTCTCTGAGTCTTACGTGCAGGTAGAGCCAGAGGAATGTGAAATCAGGTCCACAGGGAGGCCTGGTTATCAGGAGGGCATTGACAGCCCTCAGAGGACATCTTCCTCAGGAAGCAGGATAATATAAGACACAAGGCCTGAGAGCAGAGCAGCTTCCCTCCTAAACATTAGTGCCTTTAAAGCGGCGTCCAAACAGACTTGTGGTTGCCAAGGGGGAGGGGCATGGGGGAAGGGATGGATTGGGAGTTTGGGGTCAGCAGATGCAAACTATTATATATACGATAGATAAACAACGAGGTCCTATGTAGAGCACAGGGAAGTATATTTAGTATCCTGTGATAAACCAAATAGAAAAGAATATGAAAAATAATGTACACATGTATAATTGAATCACTCTGCTATACTGCAGAAATTAGCACACCATTGTAAATCAACTACACTTCAACAAAATAAATTGAAAAAAAAAAAAGCAATCTCTGCTCTTTCTGCACACCCACCTCCACTGCATTTGAGGGTCCTGCTTCCCCTGACCTGGACTCAATGTTCACAACCCCAAGAAAGTATAAAGCGAGACCAGCTTTCTCGTGGTTGGACAAGGCATCCCTGCTGTGGCCAGCTCGGCAGCACTAGGTGTGACCCTGAAACTATGAGGAGGGATGAGGGGCAGGCCCGTCTTTAAGGAGCCTGCCCTCTGATGGGGGTAACAGACAGGAACAGGACATGGAGGCATAAGCTGGTAAAGGAAGTGGTCGAAGTGTAGGGAGGGTTGGGGGATATTAACTGAAGGAGGGGCTTTGAGCACTGAGGGAGGCTGGGGCTTGTGTCCTTCCTGGGGGAGGAAGGTGGTCCAGATGGCGAGTGAGGACACTGGCCCCCAGGGCTTTCCCTGTCAGCAGGAGGGGACTGTCGGAAGTGTAATGTGGGTCAGATGCCTCTAGTGTGGTTGGGGTTGGAAGTAAGATGTCCAAATAGCAGCTGGTTCTGGAACTCAGGTGGACAGCTGGTTCATACATCTTTGTGTGTGTTTAAGAGAGGTTCTTTCAGTGACTGAAAGAAGAGGGAAGGGGCCAAGCTTCAGCGTGTAACTTTGGCATTAGCAGATGCAAAGCTAAGCAGGGGCCCTATGTGCAGTTGTGTGGATTGTGCACTGCCCAAGGAAGCCACATCTAAGTGAGTACCATTCACATAACAAAAACCCTAGATTTATATGTCTGGTGTGCTAATTCTCAAAAATGGGAGTAAAATGCCTCATTTTAATAAATATCAGAAAATGATGATGATTTTTTCTGATTGGCAAAGAACTATCTTAAGAAGGGGTACTTTTTTTTTTAACCTTAAGTATTTTCAGAAGGGGCATCTTTTTTGATTTGCACAAAGGTATCACGTAGGCTCCCATAATCCCTGAGAATGGTCGTGTGGACTAGACCAACCCATGGTGTGCAGGAGAAAGAGGGGTGCCCTTGGGTCCTCTCTGGCACACCCATGTCTGGTCCACAGCCCAGCCCCACAAATTTGTCCTCCTTTAGAAATAATCTTCCTGAATTTTTCATTGGGTATTGGGGTGCCTCCATCATGAGGACCTGCAGGCAACTAGGATGAGAAACAAAAGCGGGAGACTGGTGAAACAAATACCTTGTTGGAGGTACTGAAAATCATTTAGGTGAGAGGTAGGAGCGGGGCAGCAGGGTGGAGGTGGGGCAGCTGGGTAGCATGGAGTCCAGAGCGTGGAAGGATGACTGGGGACTGGGGAAGACAGGGGCTGGGCCATGCGACTCTGTTGCATTGTGCTAGGTCGCTTCAGCTGTGTCTGCGTCTTTGCAACCCCATGGACTGTATAGCCCAGCAAGCTCCTCTGTCCATGGCCTTGCCCAGGTGAGAATCCTTGAGTGTGTTGCCATTTCCTTCTCCAGGGAATCTTCTCAACTCAGGAGTTGAACCCTTGTCGCTTATGTCTCCTGCATAGGCAGGAAGGTTCTTTCCCACTAGTGCCACCTGAGAAGCTAGTCTGTTGCACTGAGCAGGTTTTAAAGCCCAGCCTGGCTTGAGAAAGCTGCCAATTCCTTACTTTGAGGCATGTTGCAGCTTCCAAACAGATTTTGCTGGAACATTGGTCCTGAAATACCTGTAGTGGATTTCTGGCAGCACTTGAACTGACTTTCTTCTTCTTCTGCAGATACAACATGTTATGAGGCTGGGCTGTGGGAGGTTTAGAGAACTAGCCACAAGACTGGGCACAGAATCACTTCTTCCAATGAAAGACCAGGAGGTCTTATGTTCTTAGGGTGACCCCTTTTCCAGGAAGCTCCTCAGTTTCCCAGGACACAATTGTCTCCTGTTGCGTCAGCCCTTCAGCTTGGCCAACAAGCTGGTTTTACATCCAGCTTGACGTCTGTCTCAGGAATGGCCTTTGTCTTCTAGGCCACTGGGTTTGGCAGCTTCTGGTCATTTCACTGCACGTGCATGTCCAGACAACCACCATGGCCCCAGCCAGCCCTGTGATGAGCTTCTGCTTCAGAGGCTAAGAGAAAAGCTCACGCTGGGGACACCTGAGACACTTCTTTAATTCTTTTTAAAAAATTTTGTTTTAATAGAGCATGGTTGATGATGTCCAGCAAAGTGACTCAGTTATACATGGATATACATTCTTTTTCACATTCTTTTCCATTATGGTTTATCACAGGATATTGAATACAGCTCCCTGTGCTCTACACTAGGACCTTGTTGGTTACCTATTCTCTATATAATATTTTATATCTGCTAATCCCAAACTCCCAGTCCATCCCTTCCCCTTGGCAACCACCAGTCTGGTCTCTACATCTAACCTCGTTCTTCTTAAGTTTGGGCCACACTCCTTCCGCTTGTATTTTTCCTCCTAACTTAGCACCCATATCCGTTCCACAGCCATCCCTGAATGCATAGTGTCGCTCTATGGGCAATATTGCTGCATTCTTATGTACTTATTTGTAGCACCTGAATCCCAGAATAGACGTTTCCCCATTAAGGAACACAAATAATGGAAGAAGAAAAAAGACACCCACTTCCTGGAGCAGATTGCTTTGCCCAAAATAGCCCTATAACAAACGGGCTGCTGAGCTACCTCGTGATGAAACCTATGAACATTTGTAGTATTCTACACTGAGCTGAATAATTTATTAATGTTGAATATTTCACAACAGTAAAGCAGAAAACCTGATGAAATTTTCATATCTGCTATTATAAGCTAAATGGATTGAGATGCAGATGGGTGGTGCTGAGTGCCTGCAAGCAGGTGTACACTCCTCATGTGGCCGACCCATGTGGCCAGAGAAACTCTCCTCTGCCTGTTACCCCACAGGTCCTGTGCACTTAGGAGAACTGGGTGCTTGAGGGTGTCTTCAGTTTGGTTGAACAGCAGTTCAACCTTCCCTGTTTAGGAAGTGATTTCACTAGGGCCAAGCCTCTTCCTTATTCCTTTAATTTTCCTCACTGCTCTGTTTTGGATGCCTGAATTGTCCATCATTGGTACAGATTGCATTCTTTGTGAGAAATTCAGCATCCAAGGAAAATGTGACTGATGATTAACAGTAGCCATTAAGTAATAAAATGATTAATAACCTGAAAAAGATTATATATAGTGATAGTGAAAGTCACTCAGTCATATGCAATTCTTTGTGACCCCATGGACTATACAGTCCATGGAATTTTCCAGGCCAGAATACTGGAGTGGGTAGCCTATCCCTTCTCCAGGGGATCTTCCCAAACCAGGGGTTGAACCCAGGTCTCCCACATTGCAGGCAGATTTTTTTTTTTTTACCATCTGAGCCACCAGGGAAGCCTGATCAATAATCTGAAAAAGAATATATATATACTTGAAATAATATGAAATGTAATACTATGAAATATATGAAATAACTGAAATAATATGGTGGCCTCACCTTGGGGAGAGTTGAAAGTACTTTTTGTGTCTTAAGGGATAATTGTATTACATTAAGTTCTCCTTTAGGAGATTTAAATATGAGAAGAATAATGCGAGGAAATTTTGGGGAGCCAAAGAGATGCCCTGGAATGGACAGATTACTTTTGACCTACTAGTTTCCAAATCGGAGAAGGCAATAGCACCCCACTCCAGTACTCTTGCCTGGAAAATCCCATGGACAGAGGAGCCTGTAGGCTGCAGTCCATGGGGTGGCGAAGAGTCTGACATGACTGAGCGACTTCACTTTCACTTTTCACTTTTCACTTTCATGCATTGGAGAAGGAAATGGCACCCCACTCCAGTGTCCTTGCCTGGAGAATCCTAGGGACGGGGGAGCCTGGTGGGCTGCTGTCTATGGGATTGTACAGAGTTGGACATGACTGAAGCGACTCAGCAGCAGCAGCAGCAGTCTCCAAATAGTCCACTTCAGAAAATGAACGGGGACAGGTGCCATCTCTCCTGGCTTCCTGACAACCAGGGGTGCAGGCAGGTAACCCAGCCTGAGTCAGTTGGATGTTCCTGCCCAGCACCCTGAAAGTTGCACCACAGGGTTGCTCAGGATAAGAAGACATGGTTCTCTGTAGCCGCGACAGACAGGAGTCCAGTGATAGTGCCACCAGTGATGGTGGGCCCAGAGGACTGTTTTCAGGGTCTGAGCTTCTCAAAGTCTTATTCCCCTTCATTTTCTTCTCTGTTCCGAACCTGATTCTCCAGGCTTCATCGATTCTGTGAGCTAGCCAATGCACTGCAATTAAACTTTTTTGCTTCACTTCGCTGGTGGTGTTTTCTGTTATTTGCCTGGTGCAACACAGATTATTAGAGCTTTCAATACACTATAAATCACTTTTTTTGTGTGTATGTCTGTGTTTTAGAATTAACTCAGTGCGTTAGAGAATTAGCAACTGGGGCTTTCAAGAGCCTTCATAGGGAAAGAAACATTTCACTCACAGACCTCATCCTAAGAAGGTTTGGAGGAGAAATTGTCAGTGGGATGAACGAGGTGATTCAGATCTGGGCTAACCCTTAACCTGAGCTAGGATGTGGGAGAATTTTGCTTGACATGGTTTCCACCTTTCACACCCTACATTTGCTACCCGGTATTTATAGAGAGAGGAGGCTGGAGGAATCTTCATAGCAGTGACTTGAAAGATTTTTAAACTAATTGGAAGATGAATTATTTTGAATAGTGTTTCATTTATTGATTTCCCATTTACTGATGTATACAAATACCAAGTTCTTAGAACAGCGGCTGGCCCATAGGAAGAGAACAGAGTAACAGACACCAGGGGCAGGAGACTATTGGGTAAAATGCATACCATCAATGACCTCATTTAACCTCCCTTTATAACTTGGTCTAAATCCCAGCTTGGAGGTTCAAAAAACCACCGAAATGAGTGTGTCAGCATGAACGTGGGTCGAGGACAAATTTTTTTGGCATTTTAGCCATAAGGATGCAGAGAAGCTGAGAGAGAAATGAAGTCTTATTTGGTGTGGTTTCAGGCTTCATGAAAGCCAAATCAAAGCCAAAATAAAAGTGGAAAACAGCTCATCACTCTCCACCAAATACAGAAAGCTTTTTTTCTCATAAAACAATTCCTCTTTGGCATACTGGATTCCTGTTCCTTTTTCTCACTGACTGACCTCTTGGGACCTGACCGGGATGGGTACAGGCTGGGAATTCTTGACCACAGTGTGAGTAACTACTGGCCCTTCACTCTCCCCCCTTCTCCAAAAGTGCTATTGCCCTCACTCCCCACAGCCAGACTGGTGAGAATGCACGTAGGCCTATTGTCTGCCAGTGCTCCTCCTGCAAGGCCATGATGCTGAGGCCTGACCCCCAGTTCTCACATCACTTTCCTCCTGAATCAAGCAGCTCCCTTCCAAGGACTGTTGCAGGGACCCAAGTTGCTTCCATCTTATGACTTTGCCATCTTGCGCTTCTTGTGCTACAAAAAGGCCAGCCTGGTGTCACTCTGGGAAGGTAGGGGAAGAATGTGGAGACTTATGCACCTCGTATTCAACCAGATCAGTCTGAAGTGACGTGTATCACTTCCACCCACATTACATTGGCAAGATATATGGTGCCATCCAAATACAAGGGGAGCTGGGAAATATAATCCCTGTGTCACCCAAATGCAGGGGAAGCTAGGAAATGTTGGCTGGCTTCCAAGCAACAGTGTGATGTTGTGGGCCCATGTTGATCTGCTGCTATCTCTACTCTTCTATCTAGTACTGAAACCTTCCCTAACAACCAGCTTTTGACTCACCACCTTGGGGAGAGAAACTACATGAATGAATTTACTCTCTGCCATTAATATATGATAGCACTTTATTATTCCCAGAATACTTAAAATTTTAAAAAGAATAGGAAGATAAAGCAGTGAATCTAAAGGTAGAGGATGTATTTTGGAATGGGGGATATTCCTGCTATGATACCTCCTGTTAATTTGTAGAGGGACACACATTCCCCTATGTGCTAGGGGGATTCACCTCCAAGTCTCCAAGTCTGCCCATATCAGAGGAGGGACAGAAAGCATCCCTTTCATAGATTTTCAAACAAATTCCAGCCTAGCTGTGCCCTTATTGGCTCTGTAAGTCCAGAGGCAGAGCTGCTGGCATCTACTTGGCTAACAGCTTGGTTGATGCTGCCCAGCTCCATTGGAGTGGGAGGGAGATTGATCAGAGCCTCATCCATTTTCCAATGCTGATAGATTTCCTGATTCACTCACTTGGGCCAGACATGCATCTCCGGCTAGGCAGTAAAAATGTCAATACCCGCTCTCCTTTTACTCTTCTTTCCAAGCTGGAGACAAGTTTCCATTAAATCCTTAACCCATGCTTTCTTGATTAAATCAAATTTACAGCCAGCGGAGAGGGACAGAATTTCAGCCACATTCACCTTGCCCTCTGTAAAGTACTCTTGACTTGGCTTTTCAACAACTCTCATATTTCATGCCTCACGTATCAGTTTCCAGGCAAGGCCAAGGGCAGGCTCTTGGCTAAGCTTGGATATGGTGAAGCTTTTTTACCCTCTTTGTGAGCCCTGTGTCCCCAAGACACAGGAAGGGGAGGTGGCACTGCAGTGAGGATGGCTCATGGGGAGGGTGAGTGGCATCTGCCTGAGAGTGGGTGACACTGGAGAGAAAGCGGGTGACAACTGGGAGAGGCCAGATTCACTAACTTTTTGGTCATTTAATTAAAGCCATCCATGTCTATGTTTCTGTCATCCTCTAAGAAACTGAGCTGGTAGACAAATTTCTACTTGAGTGTTAAGGACTAATCAGAGTTAATATTACCGATTACTTAACTCCATGTCAGTCAGTACGCTAACCAGTTTATACATGACCTCAGCTAATAGTTCCTGTAAGCCTACAAAGAAAGTACTATGATTATCCTCATCTTACAGATGAGGAAATGGGACTCAAGAAGAGGATAAATAACCTTCCCAAGGCCATATATCAGTAAGTGCTAGAGCTAGGATGGGAATCCTTAAACCTGGCTCCAGAGCCCATTCTTTTGCCTGCTGTCCTACTGTGCAATTGCAAGAGTTTCTTTGGAGAAGAATCTGTATCTCTCTCTATATATATACATACATATATATAAATATATATATATATTTGTATATCTCCAGGGGATCTTCCTGACCCAGGGATTGAACCCACATCTCCTGCATTGCAGGCAGATTCTTTACCATCTGAGCCACCAGGGAAGCCATATATATATATAAATAACTTAGCTGTATACCTGAAATAACACAATACTTGAAATCAACTATACTTCAATAAAAAGGTGAACTGAAAAAAGAAGAACTTCTATGTCATTGCTCCCAGAAATGGTTGCATTTTAAAAGGGTCAAGAATAAGGCTAATGGAATAAAGCAGTGCTGGTGGCCACTTGACAGGGAGGTGAGGAAGACCTTTTGAGCTGAAAAGTCTTTACAACATGTCTTTCAAATCAGGCCAAGATTTTGGTGCAGTTTGTTGTCTATTGATAAGCCCAGTCTATGATCATGTCCAAGATGGAGCATGTTACACTAATTCTTTTCTTTTTTAATTGAAGAAGAGTTGATTTACAATGTCATCTTAGTTTCAAGTATACATCAAAATATTTCAATTATCACACACAAACATACACACACACATGGGCTTCCCAGGTGGCTCAGAGGTAAGAATCTGCCTGCCAATGCAGGAAACACAAGAGATGTGGGTTTAATTCCTAGGTCAGGAAGATACTCTAGAATAGGAAATGACAATCTGCTCCAGTATTATTGCTTGAAAAATCCCATGGACAGAGGAGCCTGGCTGGCTACAGTTAATGCTTTTGCAAAATGTAGGGCACGACTGAGTGAGCACACACTCACATATACATACACACATTCTTTTTCATTATAGGTTATCACAAGATATTGAGTATAGTTCTCTGTGCTATACAGTAGGTCCTTACTCGTTATTTATTTTGCATATAGTCATGTCTATATGTTACATTACAAAGGTCTGTCTAGTCAAAGCTATAGTTTTTCCAGTAGTCATGTATGGATGTGAGAGTTGGACTATAAAGAAAGCTGAGCACTGAAGGACTGACGCTTTTGAACTATGGTGTTGGAGAAGACTCTTGAGAGTCCCTTGGACTGCAAGGAGATCCAACCAGTCCATCCTAAAGGAAATCAGTCCTGAATATTCATTGGAAGGACTGATGCTGAAGCTGAAACTTCAATACTTTGCCCACCTGATGTGAAGAACTGACTTATTTGGAAAGACCCTGATGTGGGACAGATTGAAGGCAGGAGGAGAAGGGGACAACAGAGGATGAGATGGTTGGATGGCATCACCAATGCAATGGACCTGAGTTTGAGTAGGCTCTGGGAGTTGGTAATTGACACGGAAGCCTGGCATGCTGCAGTCCATGGGGTCGCAAAGAGTTGGACACAGCTGAGTGACTGAACTGAACTGAGTGTGTATATGTTAATCCCAAACTCCTAATTTATCCCCTCCATTTTCCCTTTGGTAACCATAAGATTGTTCTCTATGTCTGTTAAGTCTGTTCCTGTTCTGTAATGAGTTCATTTATATCATTTAAAAAAGATTACTATATAAGTGATATCATATGATATTTGTCTTTTTCTGACCTACTTCACTTAGTGTGATAATCTCTATGTTCATCCATGTTGCTGCAAATGGCATTATTTAGTGTTTTTTATGGCTGAGTAGTATTCCATTGCATATATGTACTACATTTTTTTCTCTGTGTGTGTGTAATAAAGTTTTATTAGAGTATAAAGGAGATAGAGAAAGCTTTTGACATAGACATCAGAAGGGGGCAGAAAGAATACCTGCCTGCCAGTCTTTAGCTGGATGTTATATAGTTACTAAGTAAAAGGTAAAAGTAAAAGCTCAGTCATGTCTGACTCTTGGTGACCCTGTGGACTGTAGCCTACCAGGCTCCTCCATCCATAGGATTCTCCAGGCAAGGATACTGGAGTGGGTTATCATTTCCTTTGCCATCACGTTTTCTTTATCCATCTATTGATGGACATTTAGTTTGCTTTTGTGTCTTGGCTATTGTGAATAGTGCTGCAGTGAATATCGGAGTGCATGTATACATATATATATATTAATATAAATTTATTTATCTTAATTGGAGGTTAATTACTTTACAATATTGTATTGGTTTTGCCATATTTTGAATTATGGTTTTCTCTGGATACATGACCAGAAGTAGGATTGTTGGATCATATGAGAATTTTAGTTTTCTGAAGACCCTCTTTACTGTTCTCCACAGTGGCTGCACCAATTCACACTCCCACTAACAGTGTAGGAGGGTTCCTTTTTTCCACACTCTCTCCAGCACTGGTTATTTGCATACTTTTGGATGATGAGGCAGACCATCCTCATTCTATTTTATTTTATTTTACTTTTAATTGGAGAATAATTACTTCACAATACTGTGTGTGGCTTTTGCCATACAGCAATAGGAATCAGCCATAGGCATACCCATGTGCCCAACCTCTTAAACCTCTCGCCACCTCCTTCCCCATTCCACCCCTCTAGGTTGTCACAGAGCACTGACTTTGGGTGCCCTGTGTCATACAGCAAATTCCCACTGGAATCTACTTTACATATCATAATGTGTATGTTTCAATGCTAGTCTCTCAAATAATTCCACCTTCTCCTTCCCCTGCTGTGTCCATAAGTCTGTTCTCTATGTCTGCATCTCCACTGCTGCCCTGTAGGCAGGTTCACCAGTCCCATCTTTCTAGATTTCATATATAGCATCATCCTCATTCTTAATTCTCAGATGTGGAGTTGGAAGAGTCGAGATCAGTTTTGACTGGTCATGAATGGGTTGGAAGGAACGCAGAGAGACATAGAGGAGCCTAGTCCCCACCCTTCAGTCTCTGAATTTGTGTTTTCCTCACACTAGTATTGGTGCATTTTCACACTTAAAAAAAAATCAACCTTGAGTCAGATTCTTCAACCTGATTATATGGATGTTCTTCCAAATGGATGTGACTACTAGAGTAAGAGTAGGATATTAGTTTTGCATGGGTGGCCATTCTGGAAAAGCATTTAGAGCCCACACTTGTACAGAGAGCCTTGGGGGTGGGGGCCACTGGAGTGCTGAGGGTCAATGGCCCCACCCCTTCCCAAACATCCTGGCAGCTTCTTAGGGAGAGCCTCTACCAGTAATAGTTAGCAAACAGATAATATAAGAAGCTCCCTCCTAGGTGCTTCTGGGGACATTCAGTCATTTGCCCCTGCAGCCTTGTAGGGATGACAAAGGCCCAGGGAGTTGAAGTGGTCAGGGAAGGAGGTTAGGGGAGGACCCAGACTTAGCCTGGGCTGCTTTACTGGGCGGGTAGTGGGTGTGGAATGTTGCTGCCTTTGGGACCAGGGCTGTGGCTGGTGGCAGGGAACTGAAGGGAAGGAACCTAGGTGCTGACTGTTTCTGTGTCTTTGTGTGCTGCCACCTCCCCCTTGAAGTAACCCTGGGCTGAGGGGAACAGCCTCAGGGAACAGGATGGGTCAGGGTTTGGATTGGACCTTGCAGACAGCCATCTTTCTGAGTCTTGTCATGACCTTTCCTCTGTGGAGTACACGCATGGTATCTCTTCCTCTTCTGTAAGGACGTGAGTCCCACTGGATTAGTACACCACACTTATGACCTGCATAGCCTTGTGTACAAGGGCATCAAGCCAGGTAGCGTGGTGACAGGGCTCTGCTGACTTAGCCTTGCACCTGGCATGGAGCAGAGCCTGCACAGAGAAAAGAGCACACGTTTTCCAATTTTCCTACAAGTCATGTGTCCTCACCTTGATGTGCTCCTCCCACCCCCACCCCCCTGCGGCCTTGACTCAGAGGAGGGCCCTGATCTAATTTCCCCAAAGGCTCTACCTAGCCTGGATCTGCTCTGGGTTTGGGTATCCCAGACACCCTACATTTGGGATGGGATCCTGAGAAGTGGTGAGGGGCAACCAAGAGGAGTGTCCATGGCTACTGTTGTCCTCTAGATGGAATGGCCATTCCTGAAAAGAAAGGAAGACGTGTGGAAGTGAGTAAATGTGACTTGCTTGGGTCATAATCTGATAGGGCTGTCATAACAGTATACCACTCGTTGGGGTGCTTCACTGGCAGAAATTAATTTTCTTAGAGTTCTGGAAGCTGGGAGCCCAAGCTCTGGGTGTTACAGGGTTGGTTTCTGGAGAGAGTTCTCTTCTTGCCTGGTAGATGGCCGTCTCTCTCTGTGTCCTGACATGACCTTCCCTCTGTGTATGTACATTCTGGCATCACTTCTTGTAAGGACATGGGTTCTATTGGATTAAGATCTCACCCTTATGACCTCATTAACCTTGATGACCCTCTTAAAAGCCTGATCTCCAAATACAGTCACCATGGGGCTGAGGCTACAACATATGATTTGGGTGGGTAGATTTGTGCCTGCTAAGTTGTTTCAATTATGTCCTACTCTTTGTGACACCAAAAGGTCTTGTAGGTCTTCACAGAATCGTCCAACTTCAACTTCTTCAGTGTTACTGATTGGGGCATAGACTTGGATTACTGTGATATTGAATGGTTTGCCTTGGAAATGAACAGAGATCATTCTGTCGTTTTTGAGATTGCATCCAAGTACTGCATTTCGGACTCTTTTGTTGATCATGATGGCTACTCCATTTCTTTTTAGAACTAACTCCAATTCCTTTTAGAACTAACACCCAAAAAAGATGTCCTTTTTATTATAGGGGACTGGAATGCAAAAGTAGGAAGTGAAGAAACACTTGGAGTAACAGGCAAATTTGGCTTTGGAATGTGGAATGAAGCAGGTGGAAGACTAATAGAGTTTTGCCAAGAAAATGCACTGGTCATAGCAAACACCCTCTTCCAGCAACACAAGAGAAGACTCTACACATGGACATCACCAGATGGTCAACGCCAAAATCAGACTGATTATATTTTCTGCAGCCAAAGATGGAGAAGCTTTATACAGTCAACAAAAACAAGACCAGGAGCTGACTGTGGTTCAGATCATGAACTGCTTATTGCCAAATTCAGAGTTAAATTGAAGAAAGTAGAGAAAACCACTAGACCACTCAGGTATGACCTAAATAAAATCCCTTATGATTATACAGTGAAAGTGAGAAATAGATTTGAGGGACTAGATCTGATAGATAGAGTGCCTGATGAACTATGGACGGAGGTTCATGACTTTGTACGGGAGACAGGGATCAAGACTATCCCTATGGAAAAGAAACACAAAAAAAGCAAAATGGCTGTCTGGGGTGGCCTTACAAATAGCTGTGAAAAGAAGAGAAGCAAAAAGCCAAGGAGAAAAGGAAAGATATAAGCATCTAAATGTAGAGTTCCAAAGAACAGTAAAAAGAGATAAGAAAGCCTTCTTCAGCAATCAATGCAAAGAAATAGAGGAAAAGAACAGAATGGGAAAGACTAGAGATCTCTTCAAGAAAATAAGAGATACCAAGGGAACATTTCATGCAAAGATGGGCTCGATAAAGGATAGAAATGGTATGAACCTAAGAGAAGCAGACGATATTAAGATGAGATGGTAAGAATACACAGAAGAACTGTACAAAAAAGATCTTCACGACCAAGATAATCACAATGGTGTGATCACTCATCTAGAGCCAGACATCCTGGAATGTGAAGTCAAGTGGGCCTTAGAAAGCATCACTACGAACAAAGCTAGTGGAGGTGATGGAATTCCAGTTGAGCTATTTCAAATCCTGAAAGATGATGCTGTGAAAGTGCTGCACTCAATATGCAAGCAAATTTGGAAAACTCAGCAGTGGCCACAGGACTGGAAAAGGTCAGTTTTCATTCCAATCCCAAAGAAAGGCAATGCCAAAGAATNTGCTGTGAAAGTGCTGCACTCAATATGCCACCAAATTTGGAAAACTCAGCAGTGGCCACAGCACTGGAAAAGGTCAGGCTTCATTCCAGTCCCAAAAAAAGGCAATGCCAAAGAATGCTCAAACTGCCGCACAGTTGTACTCATTTCACATGCTAGTAAAGTAATGCTCAAAATTCTCCAAGCCAGGCTTCAGCAATACGTGAACCGTGAACTTCCTGATGTTCAAGCTGATCACAAAGAGTTGGACACAACTGAGCAACTGATCAACAACAACAAAGTATCTTAGACTGGGTTGCCACTGGTGGTGTAGACTGTGGGATAAAAGTGCAATCGAGAATGAGGAGAGGAGGAAGGAATTATGTCAGACTGTTCTCCAATTCTAAAACCAGAAGGAGGACACAGGAAGAGACCCATCACTCATTTCCTGCAGTGGTCAATCCATAAATTGGGAGGCTTCAGGGTCCTGAGGAGGTCCTTGTGGAGTGTCTGAGTCACACATCCCAAGAGCCTGGGGCAATGAAGCAGTTTATCTAAAGAGCCTCAGTCATCAGGGTCCTCACCATTGGAAAATGACTTGAAGAGCTTGAGAGCTTACAGGCTTAATCATACACACAATAAGCACCCCTTGCAGGTAACACTTTCTGCCTGAGACAGACAGAAAACCAGAAAGCCTTTTAAAAACTTGCCACCTCTTTTTCCTGTGCCTCCAAACTCTGCAACTCTAATAAAATCCCAAAGAGACCTAATATCAAGCCATTCCTTGCTTTATCACTTGTTTCATGGTCTTGCATGTATCTTGGACCTCAGTAAATCAAGCATCTTGGCTCATCTCCCCAGAGTTTCTAGCTTGAGTACCAGCTCTAACCTCTAGCATACAAGGTTCTAAGTTCAGGCTCTGTCTGAACCTGGCTTTCTTCTCTCTCAAGGTCACAGACTCATCTTTAACTGTGGCCAACTCTAGTCCAAATTTCAGCCCAAGTAGAACCTGATCGGAGAGTCTGGTTCACAGCTAGTGCATAACAAGGGCTGTTTTTCTTCTTCTATGATCATATCCTCACTAGTCTTGAGGCATTCTTACAAGCATGTAGTCTTGGCATTTTTCTCACTCTTTATTCTTTCTGAACCTCTTAATATTGCTAACAGGATACAAAGAAGTGGTCGAATTTTTCTTCCCTTCCTCTATCATCAGTTAAACTGTTGCAGCTGGAGGGATCAGAGAATTGGATTTACTATAATGATTAAATATAAAGTGTAAGAACAAAGAGACCAAGAATANCTTTATTCTTTCTGAACCTCTTAATATTGCTAACAGGATACAAAGAAGTGGTCGAATTTTTCTTCCCTTCCTCTATCATCAGTTAAACTGTTGCAGCTGGAGGGATCAGAGAATTGGATTTACTATAATGATTAAATATAAAGTGTAAGAACAAAGAGACCAAGAATACCTTGGACTGCAAGGAGATCCAACCAGTCCATCCTAAAGGAGATCAGTCCTGAGGGTTCATTGGAAGGACTCATGTTGAAGCTGAAACTCCAATACTCTGGCTATCGAATGTGAAGAGCTGACTCATTTGAAAAGACCCTGATGCTGGGAAAGATTGAAGATGGGAGGAGAAGGGGATGAGAGAGGATGAGATGGTTGGATGGCATCACCGACTCAATGGACGTGAGTTTGGGTAAACTCTGGGAGCTGGTGATGGACAGGGAGGCCTGGAGTGCTGCAGTTCATGGGGTCGCAAAGAGTCGGACACGACTGAGTGACTGAACTGAACTAAACTGAACTGAACTGTAAGAGCAAACCAGGGATGAGATGCTAACTCATTGCTATGGTTAGAAGTGAAGATATGTAGGCAATATTGGGAGAGGTTTCAGCTGAGATGAAAGTGAAAGTCGGTCAGTTGTGTCTGACTCTTTCCAATCCCATGGACTATACAGTACATGGAATTCTCAAGGCCAGAATACTGGAGTGGGTATGCTTTCCCTTCTCCAGGGGATCTTTCTGACGCAGGAATCGAACCAGGGTTTCCTGAATTGCAGGTGGATTCTTTACAAACTGAGATATCTGGGAAGCCTCAATTGGGGTAGTGTTGCAGAAAAGAGAATTGTCATGAGAGGATGGTCACATCCCAGATCACATCCGGATCCTCAGCAGCTAGATGTGGGCTCTTGGCTTTGTGTAGGAAAGAATTCAAGAGTGAAATAATAGAGTGAAAGAACGTTTTATTCAGGAAGATACACACTCTGTAGACAAACAGTGGGCTGTCTCAGGAGACAAGAGAGACACCAGGATATGGGGTTGTCATTTTTTATGGGAGGTGGGGGTTACATAGTCTAATGAGTGGGAGAAATATTCCAGATATTTCGGGGAAGGGGTGGGGATGTCCAGGAATTGGGCCACCATCTATGTTTTGACCTTTATAATCATGGTGCAGGTGGATGTATCATTTAGCTTGCTCGTGTGTTACAATGATCATAGTATACTGAGGCTCAAGGTCTAGTGGAAGTCAACTTGCTTGCCATCTTGGACCTGTTTGGCTCTAATCAGTTTATATTGTGTCCTCGGGCTTTGTCATTCTTTTAGAGACTGTGCCTTGCCCGCTCTGTCTCAGTAGGGCAGATTTGTACCAAAAGGTATGGCACTAGCTCTTGATGGTTTATGAAAATGTAGCTCTCCAGCAGCCAGAGTACACTGGTAATAAGGAGCAAGGAAGCAGTGCGGGACTGGACTTCTGCCACAGGCTCAAAAAAATGTAGGAATACGCTTTGGCTTGGAATAATCAGATAAAAGGATACTTTGTGTTCTTCTAGTTTCCACGGGCACCCCTCTGTTCCCAGAATAAAAGGGCTTGGCGGAACAAAGGATTAGATGGCAGAATCCCAGTTCATTGCTAGGAACCGGTCATGCAGGAGAAAGTATGACTCTAGACCAGAGAGTGACGTGAATGGCCTAAGGGATCTTCCAGAGCACATGAGGCCTTTCTCCTCAGTTCTAGTACTCCCTTCAGACAGAAGGATTAAAAAAAATAAAATAAAATACAGAAAAATTTAATGGGAGGGAAATGAACCTCATGTCACTGCAGGGTTTTCAGCCAGCTACTGCAATGTTTGTCTTGACAGCCACATGGAGATGCTGAGCTGGGGGAAGCTTTAATGCTGATGACATGCACGTGTGCATGCTAAGTTGGTTCAGTTATGTCTGACTCTGTGCAACCCTATGAACTGCAGCCTGCCAGGCTCCTCTGTCCCTGGGATTCTCCAGGCAAGAATACTGGACGGGGTTGCTGTGTCCTCCTCCAGGCAATCTTCCCAACCTAAGCATCCAACCTGCATCCCTGAAGTCTACCTGCATTGGCAGGTAGGTTCTTTACCACTAGCACCACCTGGGAAGCCCCAGTGCTGATGACAGCCTATGTAATAAGCACAGCGACCTTACTAGCCCTGGCCCCACTGGAAGACCTCTCTGAATAGGTGCTGCTTGAACAATGCCTCCCTGTGGCTCTTCCCAGTACTTGTAAAAGTCCTAATTACTCACTGTTCTCATTTTCTATAGGTTCATTCTCTCCGATCTGGTAACACTGAAATTTTACTGAGTGACCATGATTTTCACTGGGAGGGTATGTGGGTAGAAGGTATATGTGTGTTGATTTCCATTTATGTAGTAAATAGAGCTTCCAACACAAGAACACTAAATTAGGCCTTTGAATCTAAATATCATGTGATTCCCATTATAATTAGCTGGAGCCCTACTTGTGCATCCATAACCAAGTAATGGCAGCATGAATTGCAAATATAGCTCATTAGACAGCCACTTCAATCTTCCCCCAGAAATGGTGCAATTGTACTGCTGATAAGATCACAGGTCTTAGATAGCAAAGAAAAACATGAAATTTAGTTTACTCAATCTCTAAGCAGTTTAAGATTCACATATACCAATACTATATATAAAGTAGATCAATAATAAGGACCTTCTATATAGCACAGGGAAGTATACTCAATATCTTATAATAATGTATAATGGGAAAGAATCTGAAAAAGAATATATATGCATGTATAGCTGTGTGTATAATTGAGTCACTTTGCTGTATATTTGAAACTAACACAACACTGTAAATTAACTGTACTTCAATTTTAAAACATTTTTTTTTACATGTAAAAAAGAACTACAGTGTGTCTTTTTGGTATTTGACAGCCGAGGAGCATATTTTTCTATTCCAAGAGTTAGATGCATAAAGTACAAAAGCAAGGGAAAGAACCATAACCAAACCAATATTTCCCCTAAGATTGGGGAAAAAAAAAAAAGATACCACTTCATAATATATGATACAACTCCCACCCTTAGCAAAGCAATATTTTAAAACTAAAATTATATTGTAATTAGCCTTTCAAATATGTGAACACTTCAATACAGGAGGCCATTAATAATCTAACTGCGGCTGCTACAAAGCTTGCTCCTCCCACACGTGTAACTTAATTAAGCTCAGGGCTTCATATTCCAAGCGTCAGTCAGTCATGAAGAACAGGTGGCTCCCAACTTACAGATAATACAGAGATGGATCTTGCTCTGACTTCACACGTCCAGAGGAAATTGTCTAAATGTCTTCCTTGTTCTTTCTTCTGGCAATTTCTATTTCAAACACACATTTGCTTCTACTATATAGGATTTAGAGTTCAAGCACTCCCTAGGACAAGTCTAATGAAAATTAAATATATGTTTATATAATGGCCTGTGTCATTCCTTGTACAAAGATTGCAACAATCCCTTTCTTATAGCATTAGAAGGTTAGGTTGAGAATTCGCTGCATAGTGTGATTTCAAGGACACAGACAGATGACAAATAAAGGCAGTAACCTCTAAGAATCTTTTCCCTCTTCTCAAATGTGCTATAAGTCAGGGACATCAATTCCAAAGCCAGGAAAAGCAGATGTGGCTGGATCGAGTGAGATGCTGACTGTAGGGGTGCAGGGATGTGTGGGGCTCACTGGAGAAGGTATGCCTTGTCTAGACAGTGGCCTCCATCCCCCTCCAGCAGGTCCTTCACCAGAGTCCAGTTGCCAGACCATCTGATGCTTTAGGAGAAATAGGGATTCCAATTTTTAGGTGAAATCTTTTAATTTAAAAAAAAATGGCAGCTAATTGAAAATATAAAAGCCATTATTGGGATAAACCAACCTTTGCTGACAAAGGTCTGTATAGTTCAAGCTACAGTAGCTTATCTGGTAAAGAATCCTCCTGCAATGTAGGAGACCCCGATTTGATTCATGGGTTGGGAAGACCCCCAGGAGAAGGGATAGGCTACCAACTTCAGTATTCTTGGGCCTCCTTGGTAGCTCAGACAGTAAAGAATCCACCTGCAATGTGGGAGACCTGGGTTTGATCCCTGGTTGGGAGGATCCCCTGGAGAATACCCAATCCAGTATTCTTGCCTAGAGAATTCCATGGACTATATACTCCATGGAGTCATAAAGAGTCGGACACGACTGAGCGACTTTCACTTTCACGGTTTTTCCAGTAGTCATGTATGGATATGACAGTTGAACCATAAAGAAGGCTGAGCACCAAAGACTTGATGCTTTTGAACTGTGGTGTTGGAGAAAACTCTTGAGAGTCCCTTGGATTGCAAAGAGATCAAACCAATCAATCCTAAAGGAAATCAACCCTGAATATTCATTGGAAGGACTAATGCTAGAGCTGAGGCTCCACTACTTTGGCCACATGATGCGTAGAGTTGACTCACTGGAAAAGACCCTCATGCTGGGAAATATTGAAGGCAGGAGAAGGGGATGACAGAGGATGAGATGGCTGGATGGCATCACCAGCTCAATAGACATGACTTTGAGCAAGCTCTGGGAGATGGTGAAGGACAGGGAAGCTTGGTGTGTTGCAGTCCATGGGGTCACAAAGAGTCAGACATAACTTGGCAACTAAACAACAAAACAACAAACATTGTATAGGCCTAGAACCATCTTTGGGGACAACCAATGATTAAGACTTTCATCTGCTTTGCTGTCTAAGAAGGGAGATATTTGAGGTGAGGTTATTAAGCAGACATGCTTATCCATAATCTGAGATAAGCCTGTCTGAGTAAATCCATAATCTGAGAAGAAGCTTTAAGACAGGAGAAGATGTCCTACCAGTAAGTGGAGGAGAAATGTGTTTGAAGGTACCAAGCCTCGAAAGTCAGAGGAGAGAGTCTGTTACAATTAAAAGATACCAATCACAAAACTGACAGGGATACAAGGGCACAGAAAGAGAGCTAAAGTCATCTCCACATTCTCACTGAGCAGATTTGGCACTGTGCTAGCCCTGTTGACACCGATGACTTTGAGGCCAGCACTACCCTTGTGCACTCAGCCTTCCATTGGCTCATCTTCACGTCCTCCATCAAGCACCTAAATCTCCAGGGTTTTCTCTCAGCCTGGACAGAGAGCCAGAGTGTTAATTCTATCTGCCCTCCAAAGAACAGACTTCAGGTGATAGTGGATGGGAAGTGGGACATCAGTGCCCCAGTTTCCCCACTTTTAGGGAGGGCCACTCACACTATCCAAAGAGCCTCCCTGTAGCATTGAGCTGGAGTAGCCACAGTGGTCACGTGTTCATAGGGCACCCTTTACTGTCTCCCATCCTGTCTTCTTTCCTCACTACCTCCCTGGCACTTCCTGGGATCATCTCTCAAATCAATTAAACACAAATCCATGTTTCAGGTTCTGCTTCTGGAGTAAACCAAGCTAAGACTATGCACCACCATGAGAACATCTCCTGTACGTCTTGTCTTAGCTGACCTGAGGTCTCGGAAGAGGTTTTTATATGACTTGAGTCAGTAGTAAGTGTTCTCCTATGCACAAAATGTGGATTATTTTATAAGAGCTGCTACTCCGAGGTTAAGTATTGCTATGGAGATCAAAGAAGAAAATGTTCATTAATGTCCTTTATATGTTGGAAAGTGTTACACAAATGTGATTTTTAGGCGTCTTCTTGTTACTAAGATGTAGTAATGGTGTGTCTCCAGGAGCAAAGATGGGAGTGATGGCAAGGGAAGAATGAGCAAGGTGGGTTGCTTTACTGAACTGCCTGGTGAGTCTCAAAACAAAAATGTCTGGCTGCATGTGGCAGCTTTTATTAGATGCCTTCAAATTTATGACACTGCAACAAGGTCCATCAAGGTGGCGCTGTGGAGGCATGTACTATTTACAACGTGTTTAATGCGTTTGAAAACTGAATTATTGTTCCCAGGACTGGGAAAAGATGAGAGTGGCTGACACAAAGCATAAAACCACAGCTTCGCAGAGAATTTCATCTGTGTAAACTACAGTGACTAATTTAAACAATGAAGTATTTAGTGCTTCTGAGCCTATTTATAGTAGAAAATTAATGGGTCTTTTACACTTGATTTAATGGCCTTTTAAAGAGAATAAGGATAATCATGCCACCATCAAGGGAATGAGTGATACTTACAGACTGAGTGACGATTAACTATAGGAAGAAGGGGACACATTTTTCTTTAGCACTTTGACAGGTGAGGTGGCCTTGAGCTTTAGCTGGAAATAAATAACTTATTTTTGTGAGTATGTATCTGTGTGAAGCTAGAGGCTTTAAACACTGTGGGAAGCAGGCAGAAGGCATGGACTGTTTACCTCTTATAGCAGCTGAAATTTCCATTTTAGGGTTTCTTTTAGTAGAGCATGATTTCAGGTGATTTGCTCTTTTTTTCCTCATAATGCTAGGTATTGCCCCGTTCAACTCACAAACATAGGCATTCTATTCAAGAGGAAAACTCCTAAAGACCTATCAACACCTAAGGGTTTTCACTGACTTCACAACTTGCCCCTGGCTTTGATAGTTTTCAGCAAAGTATTGTATGCAAAAGGGAATCTTGTTAAAACATTTGAATATGAAGATAGGCCTACATCAGTTTTCTTTAATGGGGGCACTATTTTAATTTGAGGCTGAAAACTGGTTGTGGGGCTATCCTACACACTGTAGGTGTTTACATGTCCTGGAGTGTGAATCAGAGAGTGGTTGTAAACTGTGTTTAAGAGATTAGGGGTTTGGGGTTAGCAGATGCAAGCTATTATATATAGGATGGATAAACAACAAGGACCTGCTGTATAGCCCAGGGAACTATCTTCAATGAAGTGAGGTGAACTCAGGAGCATGCTCAGTTGTGGCTGACTCTTTGCAACCCCATGGCCTGTAGCCTGCCATATTCCATAAACCATAATAGACAAGAACATGAAAAAAATTTATGTGTGTATATATATATATATGTATGTATAACAATTACTTTGCTGAACAATAGAAATTATCACAACGTTGTAAATCAGGTATACTTTAATAAAAAAGTACTCTCACTTGGGGCTTGCTGGGGTATATTGAGACATGTTTGAGAGACAAAGGATGTGATGGGACCACCAGCTCTGCCAGTCCCTTAGGGGGTCTCTGAACAATACTGTTTCCTCATCTGCTATGTAGTACCTACCCTTACAGAGTCCTGTGAGAATTAGAATAGAAAATTGCTATCTAATGAACATTTACTGTGTTCTAGGCAAAGAGTTGGAGAAGGCAACGGCACCCCACTCCAGTACTCTTGCCTGGAGAATCCCATGGATGGAGGAGCCTGGAAGGCTGCAGCCCATGGGGTCGCTGAGGGTTGGACACGACTGAAGCAACTTAGGAGCAACAGCAGCAGCAGTTAAAGCGTTGGACATCACTAAGTGACTGAACTGAACTGAACTGAAGGCCCAGTTCTAGGTGTTTTGGATGAATCAATTCATTTAATTCCCATATCAGTCTATGGGATAGATACTATAATTATCCCCGTTTTAGAGCTGAGGGAACATAAACCATTTGGTTGTAATTGCAGGGGCTCCAAAGAGCTCCGGTACCATAGTCCTTCATGTCTCAGCATAGAGAAGAATTCAGCGAGAGCAAAGCTGATAGATAGATAAGTGATTTATTAGAATAGGATGCTTGCGAGGCTTACAAGCAGGTGGGTGAGAAATGCCACACCCTGAGAACTTAGACGGCTACAGTTTTATAATCAAAGGAAAAGTTGGGAGGGGGAGAATACCTCTTATGTCTTTCTGGAGTAAACCTCATGTTTCTCACATCAGCTCCTCCTCCAGGTTGGGGAGGGGAGTTTTCTTGTCCCTACATGGTCAAGCTAGGTTCACAAATTTATTTTTATGTGTGCAGAGAGCATAGCCCAGGGATCATGAACTTACTGAGCTCACTGGGCAGGATGTGGGTCTCATGCCACCATTGTTTTGTTGTTTGGGGATACGTCTTGTGCTTCTGTTGCATGGTTTTGTTGTTAAGCAAGCTTGCTTGGTTTTGTGGTTGAGCAAACCTGATTTCTCGAATAATCATTAATTTGCAGGTGGTTGTTGTTCAGCTGCTAAGCTGTGTCCAACTCTTTGCGATACCATGGACTGTGGCACTCCAGGCTTCCCTGTCCTTCATTATTTCCCAGAGTTTGCTCGAATTCATGTCTGTTGAGTCGGTGATGCCATCTAACTATCTCATCCCCTGCTGTCCTCTTCTCCTTTTGCCTTCAATCTTTCCCAGCACTGGGGACTTTTCCAATGAATTGGCTCTTCTTATCAAGTGGCCAAGTACTGGAGCTTCAGTTTCTGCATCAGTCCTTCCAATGAATATTCAGGGTTGATTTCTTTTAGGATTGACTGGTTTGATCTTGTTGCAGTACCAGGGACTCTCAAAAGTCTTCAGGAGCCTTCAATAATTTTTTCTACTTACAGTCCCCTAATTAATTATCTACATTGTCCCTTTGTCTCTTCCCTGGTGGCTCAGATGATAAAAGTCTCTGCCTACAATCCGGGAGACTCAGGTTCAATCCCTGGGTCAGGAAGATCCCCTGGTNACATCATGAGAAATGCTGGACTGCAAGGAAGCACAAGCTGGAATCAAGATTGGCTGGGAGAAATATCAATAATCTCAGATATGCAGATGATATCACCCTAATGGCAGAAAGTGAAGAAGAACTAAAGAGCCTCTTGATGAAAGTAAAATTGGAGAGTGAAAAAGTTGGCTTAAAACTCAACATTCAGAAAACGAAGATCATGGCATCTGGTCCCATCACTTCATGGCAAATAGATGAGGAAACAATGAAAACAATGACAGACTTTATTTGGGGGGGCTCCCAAATCACTGCAGATGGTGGCTGCAGCCATGAAATTAAAAATGCTTGCTCTCTGGAAGAAAAGTTATGACCAAGCTAGACAGAAGACTAAAAACAGAGACATTACTTTGCTGACAAATGGCTGTCTAGTCAAGGCTCTGGTTTTTCCAGTGGTCATGTACGGATGTGAGAGTTGGACTGTGAAGAAAGCTGAGTGCCAAAGAATTGATGCTTTTGAACTGTGGTGTTGGAGAAGACTCTTGAGAGTCCCTTGGACTGCAAAGAGATCCAACCAGTCCATTCTATAGGAGATCAGCCCTGGGATTTCTTTGGAAGGACTGATGGTAAAGCTGAAACTCCAATACTTTGGCCACCTCATGCGAAGAATTGACTCTTTGGAAAAGACTCTGATGCTGGGAGGGGTTGGGGGCAGGAGGAGAAGGGGACGACAGAGGATGAGATGTCTAGATGGCATCACCGACTCGATGGATGTGAGATTGAGTGAACTCCGGGAGTTGGTGATGGACAGGGAGGCCTGGCATGCTGCGATTCATGGGGTCGCAGGGTTGGATACGACTGAGTGACTGAACTGAACGGAACTGGCGACCCTATGGACTATATAGCCTGCCAGGCTCCTCTGTCCGTGGGATTCTCCAGGTGAGAATACTGAAATGGGTTGCCATTTCCTACTCCAGGGGATCCTCCCGACTCAGGGACTGAATCTGCGTCTCTTCTATCTCTTCCATTGGCAGGCATTATCTTTACCACTAATACAACCTGGAAAGCCCCTGGGTGGGTGGATGGAGGAGAAAATTCAGTCCATACCAGCAGGGAATGCTTGCGATTTTTTAGTGCTTTTGTAGTATCAGCAAAGTGTGTGTGTGTGTGTGTGTGTGTGTGTGTGTGTGATTCCAACTAGTTTGCAACCTTCCAAAGCAAGGCTGTGTTTGAAAAGCCTTTTTTAAGCCACTGTCCTCATAGCCCCCCAACCTTCCACCAGCGGGCCAAACACAGGAGGTACTGAATAAATGTGTGTAAACCAACCCCCAGTGAAGCTTTCTGGTGGATACTGTTGCCAAAGATGACTCTCAACCACTCATCCTTGGCTTTCTGTAGTTGGGATCTGGGAGAACGTGGCTGGAGAGAATGCTCTGACTGGTTCATTCTTTGAAGGAAGGTATGAAATTTTCAGAAGGGAAATGAACTCTCATTTCAGTCAATTCACACTTTAATCTCACTTTGTTAAGCAACATTATTTATTCAGTAGCCTTTGGAATTCACATGCTTTGTATTTAATGGGCCCAATTATGCTCTTTATGGCATGTCTGTGAAAGGTGCCATTTTTACTATCCGAACTTGATTTGATATGATCTCGTATGTTATCTTATTCTGTGGGGGAGAGGCCCTTATAGCCCCCAGACTCCAGTAGTAAGAATGGCAGAGAAAGAAGCTTTTTTTTCTATCTGCATAATTCTAGAATGGCCATCAACAAAGGTCCTGAAGGATGCAGACCTTTCACTTATTCAAAGACTGCTCATTTTTCATTTTATTAAATATGAAAGTAGCTTATTTTTCTGAATGATTAAAAGCTGATACACCTTAAAAATGTAAACAAAGAAGAATAGTATAAACATTAGTGATGACTCATAACTCTGCCACTTAGGGACAACCTTAGAGGTCTGAATGTGTTACCATGTGGTTTCCTTCCTAAGATCATGCACAGGTATATGTGTGTCCACCCCCTGCCTTTTTCATAATAAAGCATAGTATATATGATCTAAGTGTTTCCTCCCTCTCATTAAAAAATATTTTTATCACGAAAAATTCCCAATATGTACTAAAGCAGAATGTATAATATATTGCTTCTCTATTTGTGACTAATCTTAAAAAGATTTTTTAGATTTATTACAAAACATTGGCTATATTTCCTTGCGCTGTACAATATATCATTTTAAAAAATTTTGATTGATTTATTTATGTATGGCTGCAGAGTCTCCATCGTTGTGTGAGGGCTTTTCTCTAGCTGTGGTGCGTGGGGGCTGCTTTCTAGTTGTCGTGCGTGGGCTTCTCATTGTGGTGACTTCTCTTGCGGTAGAACACGGGCTTTAGGGTGGAGGGGCTGCAGTAGTTTCGGCACATGGGCTCAGTAGCTGTGGCTCTTGGGTTCCAGAGCACAGGCTCAGTAGCTGTGGTGCAGGGCCTTAGTTGTGCAGTGGCCTGTGGGATCTTCCTGGACCAGGGATTGAACCCATGTCTCCTGCACTGGCAGGCAGATTCTTTACCTCTGAGCCACTAAGGGAGCCCCTGTACAATGTATTCTTGTTGCTTATCTGTTTTACACATAGTAGTTTGTATCTTTTAATCCTATACTCCTATCTTGCCTGCCCCCCTTCACTAGTTTGTTTTCTATATCTGTAAGTCTGTTTCACATATACATTTATTTGTATTAGTCTTTTTTATATATTTTTACTTTACAATACTGTATTGGTTTTGCCATACATCAACATGAATCCGCCACGGGTGTACAAAAGTTCCCACTCCTGAACTCCCCTCCCACCTCCCTCCCCATACCATCCCTCTGGGTTATCCCAGTGCACCAGCCCCAAGCATCCTGTATCCTGCATTTAGATTTCACATAAAAATGATACCATATGGTATTTGTCTTCCTTTGTCTGACTTATTTTTCACTCACTTATATATCACTAAGCATAATATTCTCTAGGTCTATCCTTGTTGCTGCAAATCGCAGAATTTAATTCATTTTTATGGTTGCATAATGTTCATTTGTGGCTAATCATGTTTTGTCTGTATTTTAATTTGCCCCTTCCCCAGATTATTTTGAAGCAAATCCTAGCCATCCTATCATTTATTCAGTAACTTTCTCCCTAAAAGATAGAGATACTTCAGAAATAGTATTTTTCTCATACTTAAATAATTAACAGCAATATCTTAGAAATTCTCAAATATCTAGTCACTGTTAAAACATCTTTGTCTTACAATGATTCGTTTGAATCAGGATCATGTTTTATACTTGTAACTGGCTGTTTTGGTTATGTCTCTTCAATCGATTTCATCCATAGTTGCCACCTTGATTTTTTTTCCTCCTTGCAGTTTACTTGTTGAAGAAACTTGTCATCTGTTCTATACAATTTCTGTCTGAATTTTGCTGATTTCTTCCCTATGGCATCATTTATAACGTTCCCTTAAATTGCTAGTTCAATCTCAAACCTTGATCAGATTCAGATTCCATCCTTATTGGTCAAGTCTACTTCATAAATGGTATTGTGAACACCCCCAGGAGGCACATAAAGTCTGTTGCTATCTCACTTTGAAATGTTACCTAGATCTATTATTTGCAGCTGAATTTCTCCCCCTCCCATTCATATGTTCTAGTCCCAACCCACAGTACCTCAGAATGTAACTGTATTTGGAGGCAAGGTGGCTAAGTTGAAATGGAGTCATTAGGTGTTCTTACACAAACAGGGGGCTTCCCTGGTGTTCAGAAGTAAAGACTCCACCTGCCAATGCCGCAGATGTGGGTTCGATCCCGGGGTTGGGAAGACCCCCTGGAGTAGGAAGTGGCAACCCACACCAGTATTCTTGCCTAGGAAATTCCGTGGACAGAAGAGCCTGAAGGGCTGCAGTCCATGGAGTCGCAAAAGAGGCAGACACAACTTAACAACTGTACAACAACAGATACAAAGAGGAGGTGTGGACACAGATGCACACAGAGGGATGACCATGTGGGGACACAAGGAGAAGATGGCGATCCACAGGCCAAGAAGGGACACTTCAGACAAGCTAGTGCTGCTGATGCCTCGATCACACCTCCAGCCACCAGAGCAGTGAAAAAATAAATTCCTGCCATTTAAGCACCCCTGCCCCTGGTCTGTGGCACATTGTCAGGGCAGCCCTAGCAAACTGATACATCTATAAATTCATTAGACAATATAAAACTGTTATATTCTAATCCTACCATGTCTATTGTTTATCAGCTAAATACTGTAAAGTTAAATTTTCCTTCAATCACTATTTGGTCACCCATGGGGAAAATTAGCACAGGAAGAACAAGGTAGATGCTTGATTCTTTTCCTTTATGTCCCAGTTTTCAAAATAACAGTTTGGTCTCTTATTATCCCCCCAAAGTGAGTGACAGTTTTTTTCTTTTTTGTTTTTAGCATCAAATAGATTTAAAAATATTTGATGTGTTTCAATATACCTTTAATATATCATAAACATCTTTGTATGTCAATATAATTCTAAATGATTAGCTTTAATGACTACATGGTTTTCCCGTATATGAATGCATTAGAATTTATATAACTATTTCTTACTGTTAGACATTTACATTACAACTCTTTTGATTTAGCGTTTCCACTCAAGTTCAGTCTTGCTCTCACAAATAAATACATTTTTTCCCTGAAGCAAGGTAGTACTTTCCCTAATTTATTTGAAAAGGTGAAATTAGTAGATTAATTTTTAATGATAACTATGGTATGAAAGGCAGTCTGGTTAGTTGAGTGGCCTTTTTATTGAAGCTTGAAAGATCTTTTCTAGTCTGTCTATTTAAAATATTCATACCATGGGTGAGGGGAAAATCTCTCTCTTTTTTTCTATCAAGGTTTGAAGTTCTTCATCAAGGACAGAAGATAAAATAAGACTGGCAATTAAGCTCAAATAGTCATTAAGGGTGAAAAAATGATGGTGGCAAGTTACTTTTTGATATTTCCACATTTGTTTGAATGTTTTCATTTTTGAAAATCAGTGTCCTTGCTTTGGAAGAAACCGTTGCTACCTTCGCTAATCCTTCTTAGTGGTAGGAACCAAGTCCATGGCCAACACTGTCCATCAAAGTGAGGACCAGAGCAGCTCTGGGTCAGGTGGCTGTCCATCCTGATATGCCTGGATTGTTACAGTTTATGCCTATTCTGAAGAAGCTTCTCATAATGTCCCCTTTCACTCTCAAAAGAGTCCTGGTATGGTCAAGAAATTATATAATCATCCTAGATATTAACAGCTTTGTTTCCTTCTATCTATTCAGATTTCTTCATGTCCCAGCTTCCTCGAAGACAAGATGGTGCTATTGAAGAACAAACTTCTTCCTGTCCACCCAGATGTCCGCTCTCCCCACAATCATGTGGCTATAATTAGTTTCCCCCACTTTTGCTTATTTTTCGTTTAAGCAAATTTATAGCGTCTCCCTCCTCATCCTCTATTTTTTAAAAAATTATAGTCCCTTCAACAGGGCACGAAGCTGTCAGAGTAGGGAGGAAATTGCTGTGTAACAGATCTGAATAGTGTTGGGTCCATGTGGAAAACTGAGGCTGGAAGGGTTATTGTCTGAGCCAAGGCTACACAACTAGGGAATGAGAGCAGGATAAGGACCAGGGTCTCCCAATTTCTCTGCCAACTTATCTTGGCTAAGTCATCCTTTTAATAATTGCTGGCAAATTTGATGTTTTGAAGAAGATGGGACCCTGCCTCCCTTCCCCTCACTTTTGCCATCAGGTGGTGAATGAGAATGAAAACGTGTTTCACATCTAGTTCTGCTATAGGTGCTTTATTTACTACCAAGTTCATATTTACTAGAAGCAGGCACAGGAGAGTTCCACAACTTCTCTCTGTAAGCTTTGTCAAGTCCACACCCAATTCTTAGGCTCTTTGACAAGCACCTTGCAAAAAAATGCTCACTTAGAGGCAGAGGCAACAGTATTCTGATGGCAGAATCAGAACTTTCTGGTTGGGTCGGGTGACAGCATCTTATGTTGAGGGCGATGAGAGAATGCAGTCTAGACCTGGAGCCATGGGTGAAATCTGCTGGGTTTGACAGATTATTTCTTGTAAGGACATGAACTCCTATCTACCTTTCTAGCCAATTACAGTCCTTCAGTACCACATATTGAACCAGTGAATGTGTGCTTCTCACAGTGGGGAAAGGATGGCTCACAGCAGCCCTTCAGCCTGGTCCTTTCCTTTGGGCAGGGTGCTGGAATGCCTCTGGGAAAGGAAGAAGGAAGGTAAACGTTCTTGTAAACATGCTAATTTCAAGCCATGCAGATAACATTAATGGTAACTAACAGGGGAGTCCTTACCTGTGGAATGTTGTTAGCAGGATGTACCTGGTCTGTGTAAGGTTGCTTATGATAAGGAAACTTGAAATCCAGGGATTTGTGTTGCATGACTCCTTGGAAAGTGTCCAGTAGGCTATGTGACAATTTGAGTGTGAAAACAGACATATTCCCTAATCTAAGCATATCCCTTTCGCATGAGAGATGTGGCTACATGCCATACCTCAGAGTCTTGTTAATGTAACAAAAAAGAATCTAGGAAGCTTATATTGAGGACAGGGGCGGGTCTAGACCCTTCCTTGCATCACTTCTGCTTCAGAATTGCTTGTATTTTTGAAAGACAAAGTATCAAAATTTTTGATACTGGGTAAGATCTGTGATTCTTGAGAGCCTTATTTGACAGTGTTCTCTCTCATTCCTTAGGCTAAACAGTGCATCCTCTGGTATCCATCCAGATAAAAACTTCTGAGAGGCAAGATCTTACTCTATTCTGGAGTGTGGATTTATTTATTTACTCATTTATTTTATTGTGTATTTTTATTTTTTAAAGTTTATTTATTTTTTAATCAAAGGATAATTGCTTTACATAATTTTGTCTTTTTATGTCAAGCATTAGCATAAATCAGCCTTTTTAAACAGTGATATCTGTTTACTAAAGTAAAGAAGAAGCAAAGGGGGAAATGTATCATTTCACATTCCCTATGGACCGTTAATGGGAGAAGGCAACGGCACCCCACTCCAGTACTCTTGCCTGGCAAGTCCCATGGATGGAGGAGCCTGGTAGGCTGCAGTCCATGGGGTCGCTGAGTTGGACATGACTGAGTGACTTCACTTTCAATTTTCACTTTCATGCATTGGAGAAGGAAATGGCAACCCACTCCAGTGTTCTTGCTTGGAGAATCCCAGGGATGGGGGAACCTGGTGGGCTGCTGTCTATGGGGTCGCACAGAGTCGGACACGACTGAAGCGACTTAGCAGCAGCAGCATGAACCATTAATATTACTCAGTGAAAGTCAAAGTGTTAGTCACTCACCCATGTCTGACACTTTGTGAATCTGAGGACTGTAGCCCACCAGGCCTCTCTATCCATGGCATTCTCCAGGCAAGAATACTACAGTGGATAGCCATTCCCTTCTCCAGGGGGTCTTACCGACCCAGGGATCAAACCCGAGTCTCCTGCTTGAAGGCAGGTTCTTTACCATCTGAGCCACTAGGGAATATCAGTGATTAAATAAGACTCTTTTCACTTTAAGTAAATGAAAAAAATTAACCCCTGTAAATAGCCTCACTTTCAATTTTTGAAGTTTTAAAAATCTTTTTATTTTATATTGGAGTATAGCAGATTAACAATATTGTGATAGTTTCAGGTAGACAGCAAAAGGCTCAGCCATACACATATATGTATCCATTCTCCCCCAAACTCCACTCCTATCCAGGCTGCCACAGAACATTGAGCAGTGTCCTGTGCTATACAGTAGGTCCTTGTTTATTATACATTTAAAAATTTTATTTTTTTAAATTGAAGGATAATTGCTTTACAGAATTTTGTTGTTTTCTGTCAAACCTCAACATGAGTCAGCCATCAGTTCAGTTCAGTTCAGTTCAGTCACTCAACAATGTCCGACTCTTTGTGATCCCATGGACTGCAGCATGACAGGCCTCTCTGTCCCTTACCAACTCCTGGAGTTTACTCAAATTCATGTCCATTGAACTGGTGATGCCATCCAGCCATCTCATCCTCTGTCATCACCTTTGCCTCCCACCTTCAATCTTTCCCAGCATCAGGGTCTTTTCACATGAGTCAGTTCTTTGCATCAGGTGGCCAAAGTATTGGAGTTTCAGTTTCAGCATCAGTCCTTCCAATGAACACCCAGGACTGATCTCCTTTTGGATGAACTGGTTGGATCTCCTTGCAGTCCAAGGGACTCTCAAGAGTCTTCTCCAACACCATAGTTCAAAAGCATCAGTCTTCAGCACTCAACTTTCTTTATAGTCCAACTCTCATATCCATACATGACAACCGGAAAAACCATAGCCTTGACTAGATGGACATTTGTCAGCAAAATAATGTCTCTGCTTTTTAATATGCTGTCTAGATTGGTCCTAGTTCTTCTTCCAAGGAGCAAGTGTCTTTTAATTTCATGGCTGCAGTTACCATCTGCAGTGATTTGGGAGCTCCCCAAAATAAAGTCTGTCACTGTTTCCACTGTTTCCCCATGTATTCGCCATGAAGTGATGGGACCAGATGCCATGATCTTAGTTTTCTGAATGTTGAGCTTTAAGCCAACTTTTTCACTCTCCTCTTTCACTTTCACCAAGAGGCTCTTTAGCTCTTCTTCTGACATAAAGGTGATGAATGAAAGTGAAGTCACTCAGTCGTGTCCAACTCTTTGCGACCCCATGGACTATAGCCTGCTGGGCTCCTCCTTCCAGGTTCTCCAGGCAAAAGTACTGGTGTGGGTTGCCATTTCTTTCTCTAGGGGATCTTCCCGACCCAGGGATTGAACCCAGGTCTCCCACATTCCAGGCGGATGCTTTAACCTCCGAGCCACCAGGAAAGCATAAAGGTGGTGTCATCTGCATATCTGAGGTTATTGATATTTCTCCCAGCAATCTTGAATCAGCCATAGGTATACATATATCCCCTCCCTTTTGAGGCCCCCTTCCATCTCCCTCCCCATCCCACTTCTCTAGGTTGATACAGAGCCCCTGTTTGAGTTTCCTGAGCCATACAGCAAATTCCTGTTGGCTGTCTATTTTACATATGGTAATGTAAATTTCCATGTTACTCTTTTCATATGTCTCACCCTCTCCACTCCTCTCCCCATGTCCGTAAGTCTATTCTCTATGTCTGTTTCTCCTTTGCTGCCCTGTAAATAAAGTCTTCAGTACCGTTTTTTCTAGATTCCATATATGTACATTAGAAAACTATATTTATCTTTCTCTTTCTGAATTACTTCACTCTGTATGATAGGTTTTAGGTTCATCCACCTCATTAGAACTGACTCAAATGCATTCCTTTTTATGGCTGAGTAACATTCCACTGTGTATATGTACCACAACTTCCTTTTTCATTCATCTGTTGATGGGCATCTAGGTTGCTTCCATGTCCTAGCTATTGTAAATAGTGCGGCAGTGAACGATGGGATACATGTGTTTTTTTCAATTTTGGTTTCCTCAGGGTATATACCTAAGAGTGAGATAGCTGGGTCATATGGTGGTTTTATTCCTAGTTTTTAAATGAATCTCCAATCACCTTCCGTTGTGGCTGTATCAATTTACATTCCCACAAACAGTGCAAGAGCATTCCCTTTTTCCCACATCCCCTCCAGCATTTATTGTTTGTAGACTTTTTGATGAGGGCCATTTTGACTGGTGTGAGGTGATATCTCATTGTAGTTTTGATTTGCCTTTCTCTAATAATGAGCAATGTTGAAAATCTTTTCATGTGTTTGTTAGCCATCTATATGTCTTCTTTGGAGAAATGTCTGTTTAGGACTTTTTTCTCACTTTTTGATTGGGTTGCTTGCTTTTCTGATATTGAGTTGTATGAGCTGCTTGTATATTTTGGAAATTAATCCTTTGTCAATTGCTTCATTTGCTATTATTTTCTCCCATTCTGAGGTTGTCTTTTCACCTTGCTTATAGTTTTCTTTGCTGTGCAAAGCTTTTATGTTCAATCAGGTCCCACTTGTTTACTTTTTTTTCATTTCCGTTACTCTAGGAGGTGGGTTACAGAGTATCTTTCTTTGATTTATGTCATGGAATGTTCTACCTATGTTTTCCTTTAAGAGTTTTATAGTTTCTGATCTTAAATTTAGGTCTTTAATCCATTTTGAGTTTACCTTTGTGTATGGTGTTAGGACGGAGAAGGCGATGGCACCCCACTCCAGTACTCTTGCCTGGAAAATCCCTTGGACAGAGGAGCCCCGTAGGCTGCAGTCCATGGGGTTGCGAAGAGTCAGACATGACTGAGCGAGTTCCCTTTCATTTTTCACTTTCATATATTGGAGAAGGAAATGGCAACCCACTCCAATGTTCTTGCTTGGAGAATCCCAGGGACGGGGGAGCCTGGTGGGCTGCCATCTATGGGGTCACACAGAGTCGGACACGACTGAAGTGACTTAGCAGCAGAAGGAGCTTGGTGTTAGGAAGTGTTCTAATTTCATTTTTTTACATGTAGCTGTCCAGTTTTCCTGGCACCATTTATTGAAGAGGCTATCTTTGCCCCATTGTATATTCTTGCCTCCTTTGTCAACAATAAGGTGCTCATATGTTCATGGGTTTGCTTCTGGGCTTTCTACCTTGTCCATTGGTCTATATTTCTGTTTTTGTGCCAGTACCATACTGTCTTGATGACCGTAGCTCTGTAGTATAATCGGAATTTAGGACGGTTGATTCCTCCAGCTCCATTAATCTTTCTCAAGACTGCTTTGTGTTTCCATATAAAATGAGAAATTTTTTTTTGTTCTAGTTCTGTGAAAAATGCCATTGGTAATTTGATAGGGATCACATTGAATCTGTAGATTGCATTTGGTAGTATGGTTCCTTTCACATTATTGATTCTTCCTACCCAGAAACATGAAATATCTCTCCATCTGTTTATGTCATCTTTGATTTCTTTCATTAGTGTCTTATAATTTTCTGTGTACAGTTCTTTCTCTGTAAGTAAGTTTATTCCTGGATATTTAATTCTTTTTGTTGCAATGGTGAATGGGATTGACTCCTTAATTTCTATTTCTGATTTTTCATTGTTAGTATATAGAAATGCAAGTGATTTCTGTGTATTGATTTTGCCTCCTGCAATTTTGCTAAATTCATTGGTTAGCTCTAGTAATTTTCTGATACTATATTTAGGGTTTTCTGTGTATAGTATCATGTCATCTGCAAACAGTGAGAGTTTTACTTCTTCTTTTCTGCTCTGGATTCCTTTTATTTCTTTTTCTTTTCTGATTGCTGTAGCTAGGACTTCCAGAACTATGTTGAATAATAGTTGTGAAGGTGGACACCCTTGTTTTGTTCCTGATCTTAGGGGGAATGCTTTCAGTTTTTCACCATTGAGAATAATCTTTGCTGTCGGCTTATCCTATATGGCTTTTACTATGTTGATGCAGGTTGTTTCTATGCCCACTCTTTGAAGAGTTTTAATCATAAATGGGTGCTGAATTTTGTCAAAGGTTTTTTTCTGCATCTATCGAGATTATCATATAGTTTTTAATCTTTCTATTTGTTAATATGGTGTATCACATTGGTTGATTGCATGTGTTGAAGAATCCTTGCATCCCCTGGAATAAACCCAACTTGATCATGGTGCATGAGCTTTTTGATGTATTTGTAAATTCTGTTTGCTAAAGTTTTGTTGAGGATTTTTGCATCTATATTCATCAGTGGTATTGGCCTGTAGTTTTCTTTTTTTGTGTTGTCTTTGTCTGATTTTGGTATCAGGGTGATGCTGGCCTTGTAGAATGAGGTTGTAAGTGTTCCTTCCTCTGCAGTTTTCTGGAAGAGCTTTAGAAGGATAGGCATTAGCTCTTCTCAGCAGTATGTATGTATCTATCCAAAGCTCCCTAACTATCGCTTCCTCTCAGTCTTCCCCCTTGGCAACCATAAGTTTGTTCTCTAAGTCTGTGAATCTGTTTCTGTTCTGTAAATAAGTTAATTTGTATCTTTTATTTTTAGATTCTACATATAAGGGATGTCATAGGCTATTTCTCTTTTTCTTTCTGACTTCACTCAGTATGATAATCTCTAGATCCATCCATGTTGATGTAAATGGCATTATTTCATTCTTTTTAATGGCTGAGTAATATTCCACAGTATACATATATCACATCTTCTTTATCTATTTCTCTGTTGATGGATGTTTAGGGGCTTTCATGTCTTGGTTATTGTAAACAGTGTTACAATGAACATTGGGGTGCATGTATCCATTTAGGCTGTGTTTTCTCCAGCCATATATCTAAGAATGGGATTGCTGGGTCATATGACAGCTCTATTTTTAGAATCCCCATATTGCTTTTCATAGTGGTTGCACCAATGGAGAAAGTGTAGGAAGTTTCTCTTTTCTTGAAGTGTTGATTTATAATTAAGTGGTTCAAATGTTCTTCAACCATCCCTGGATAGAGATCACAGTTAACTTGTTTACATAAATACATGATGCTGTTCATACTGAGATACTTTAATGCATTTTACGGACAACAGATAGCAGACAGGCTACCCTGGTGGCTTAGAGGGTAGAATCTGCTTCATTGCAGGACACCTGGGTTTGATCCCTGGATTAGGAAGATCCCTTGGAGAAGGGACTGGCAATGTACTCCAGAATCCTTGCCTGGAGAATTCCATGAACAGATGAGCCTGATGGGCTAAGGTCCATAGCATCACAAAGAGTCAGACATGACTGAGCAACTAACACAGACAACATAGCATTACCAATGCAGGATTATGTCTCTTATGATCACTAGTGATGGTGATGAACAGCAATGACAATCACATGAGTTTTGGCAGTAAGTACCAGTTGCTTTGTTATTGTTCTGTGCTGTGCATATTACATCTATTAGCTATAGTTCAATACACCTGCAAGGTCTCTGTTCTCATTTTACAGGTGAAAAGACCATATTTCAGAGAGATTATGTAACATACCCAAGGTTACATCAGTGTGACATCCAGTCTGTTGTACCTAAAGCCTTTGGATCTGTTTCAGCTCTGAACTGCCACCCATGTTGACCTTAAGAATTGGGATAAATGGGAGCTTTGGTTTTGGGTAGTTTTAGGTTTACAGTGGCTTTGCATTTCACTGCAGGATCAACATGACAAACAATGGTTTCAAATCTGTAATTTGAAAGCTCAAAGTGATGCTTATATGCTTAGCAACATTATCCTGCCAGACCTATTGGGGCCACAGACCTATCTCCATGGAAATGTCATTCAAGATTTTGAAAATTAATACCAGAGCTTTGAGATGCCAAAGCTACAGCAGCTGCAACAATAAGTGAGACAGTTCAAAAAAAAGTTCTCCTTTCTGACAACTTTGATCTTTACAACTTCCTTTCCCATGTTTGGCTAAAATGGAAGAAGGAACAAAGGTGAAGTGCTCCCACAGTGCCTGCCAGGGAATGGCATATGATACTATGATTCTGAAGGATTTGCTTTGTATGTAAATTCATAAACATATTGGCAGCTGTATCATCTGGATAGTTTCCAACCCCTTCATCAGAAGAAGGTTGGGAGTTTCTTACAGTCACTGCTGTTGTACCTCTGGTGCTCAGAATACAGCCTGTCTTGTGGCTGGTCACAGTAAATGTTTATTAAATGACTCATCTTCCACAGATAGGCGTTTTGTTCCTGGCTGAATGTTCCCAAATCCATGTGTCAAAGCCCTCAGTCCCAATGTGATCATATTCAGAGTTGAGGCCTTTGAGAGGTAAGTTCAGACGGGTCATGAGGGTGGGGGTCCTCTGATGGTGTCAGTGCCTTGATAAGAAGGGGAAGAGATATGAACATCTCTCTCCTCCATGCTCACATGCCAAGGAAAGGCCATACAAGGACATAGGGAGAAAGTGGCAACAGAGGCTCTCACCAGACACCTGCTGGTACCTTGGTTTTCAACTTCCCACCTCTAGAATTGTGAGAGATAAGTGTTTGCTATTTAAGCCAACTGGTCTATGGAATTTGTATAAAGCCACCCAAGTGAGGGCACATTTTGAACATCAGAATGGTTCCACTTAACCCAGTAAAAGCCTGTGGGGACTGAATTTCCCTCAGCCATTTCAGGCATGTGTCAATCTTGTCTTCCAGCCTAGACAGGAGGTAGCTCAAGTGCAGGTTGCAGCCTTCTCCAGGATATCCCAGCTATGCCTGCATTTGAGCTACCCTTGACTGCCTGAGCACTCAGGGAATTTGTCCACTTGCCTGAGGGATGTGTGACTGTGGGCACAGACCTAGGCAGGCTGGCAGAGTTGAGCTGCACCTGCAGGTCCCAGCTCCCAGCAAGGCACATCACCCAGAAAGAGACAGCCTGAGGTCACTGACAACAAAAGAGAGAATTTAGACATGGGACTACTCTCTCATCCCACCTCCCAACCCTCTGCCCTTCATAGCTTTAAAAACAAGTGCAAAACATACACTCGACCTCACTTGTCATCTGTGAGCCAGAAAGGTCTTTGCCAGAAATTACGTGCTGCTTCAAACTCATTGGCGTGGACCCTGAGCTGAAGATGAAGCCTTTTCTATTGTGTCCCCTGACACCTCAAGGAAGTAAGGCACATTTATTAATGGTTTTATGTCCCCTGCCCTCTCTCTCCATTGCACAGGCTGTAAATTACATAGGAAGAAGATGGAGCAAGGGAAGTAGAATTTCTATTTATTGGAAGCAAAGTCACCCCATCACCACCCCAAATGAGCTTTCCTCCAGTGATGCCATTGAGGCAGCTGGAATTTGGGACCTGCAGGTGCAGCTCGACTGATGCTGTGCTGTCACCAACTCTCATTTAGACTGGTGATAAAATGGTCACATGACTGATTTTCTAAACATGGACACTTTTGAGAATCAGAGTATTAATTATATGGGACAAAAGACTGTCCTGGGCAAACTGGAATATAATGCATACCTTATCCAGTGACTCTAACATTTATCACTTGCAATGAAGTCTTCAGATCATGGGACTTCCCTGGTAGTCTAGTGGCTAAGACTTCACGCTCTCAACACAGGGGCCTGGGTTCAGGCCTTGGTTAAGGATTCTGCATGCTGCAACTAAGATTGAAGATACCATATGTCCCAACTAAGACCCAGTGCAGCTGAATAGATAAATGTTATTAAAAAACAAAGCTTCAGGCCAGCTCTCAACTTTCAGAAATTTCCCACTAACCACTGCAGCAAAGAAGAAAATCTTTCCTATAGGCTCACCTAGGTGCTTTGTTCTTCCAACAGATATTGATTGAGGATCTCCTCTGGGTACACAGTTGTAAAGAAGACAGTCATGGTTCTTGATCTTCTGTCACAGTCTTCAAGTGTGGCCTTGGATGGACAAACAAAGGCCACGACATTGTTTCTTATCCACTGAGCCACCAGACAAGTCCTTTTGGTACATCCTTAAGTGCACTGGGACTCCGGGGACAAGGGATTGGGTAAGAGTGTTAAGGAAGCCCTCAGAATAAGACAGCCAAGCTGGGGAGAAAGATGTCGATTCCAATTCTGACTGTCACACTTGACTAGGTGCCATGCAGCAAGATGCCTAGGCTCTCCAACAAACAGTAATAACTACAGTGTCTGCTGCATGAGTCCTAGATCGCTCATTATTTGTCCTCTGAAAGTGAAAGAAAATGGAAGTGTTAGTCACTCAGTTGTGTCTGACTCTTTGCAACCTCATGACTATAGCCCGCCAGGTTCTTTTCTGTCCATGGAATTCTCTAGGCAAGAATACTGGAGTGAGTAGCCATTCCCTTTTCCAGGGGTTCTTCCTGATCCAAGATTGAACCCAGATCTCCCACATTACATTCAGATTCTTTACCATCTGAGCCACAAGGAAAGCTTGCTCATTGCTCATCCTCTGAGCAACAGTCAAATAGGTAGTCTTGTCTCCATTTTACAGTTGAGATCTCAGAAAGAATTAGTGACCTGCCAATGATCTCATTGGAGGTAAAAAGCAAGTTTATATCAATATTTGAACCTAAGTTGATATTGCAGGCTCCCTCACAAGAGCTGCAGGAGACATGGGTTTGATCCCTGGATCAGGAAGATCCCCTGGAGGAGGGCATGGCAACCCATTCCAGTACTCTTGCCTGGAGAATCCCATGGACAGAGGAACCTGGTGGGCTACAGTCCACGGGATTGCAAAGAGTTCCACACAACTGAAGAAACTTGGCACACACGCACTCTCCTCACAACTATTCCACTATTCCAGTGGTTCAGGCATCAGCAGAAGCAGCCTCACCTGGAACTTTGTTCAAAATGCAAATTCTTTTTTTCTACTTTATTTTTTTAATTTTAGTTAATAAATTAATTAAAATTTTAAAATTAAAGTTCAGTTGATTTGCCAAGTTGTATCACTTTCTGCTGTACAGCAAAATGAGTCAATTGTACACACATATACATTCTTTTACATTTTCTTTTCCATCATGGTTTATCTCAGGGTACTGAATATAGTTCCCGGTGCTATACAGTAGGACCATGTTGTTTATCCATTCTATACATAATAGTTCGCATCTGCTAATGCCAAACTCTCAGTCCATCCCCCATCATTCCTGTCTCCCCTTGGCAACCACGAATCTGTTCTCTGTGTCTGTAAGTCTGTTTCTGTTTCATAGATGAGTTCATTTGTGTTGTATTTTGGATTCCACATATAAGTGATATCATATGGTGTTTGTCTTTGTCTGACTTTCTTCACTTAGTATGATCGTCTCTAGGTCCATCCATGTTGCTGCAAATGGCATTATTTCATTTTTTAAAGACTGAATAGTATGTCATTGTATATACGTGTAAAAGTATATATGTATATTTGTGTATCTCACATCTTCTTAATCCAATTGCCTGTTGATGGACACTCAGGTTGTGTCCATGTCTTGGCTTGTCAATAGTTAGTCTGCTAAGTATTTGGAATATAGTGAATAGAAGGTTCAAAGAGTGAGGAAAACCATCTGTCTGGGCACGGGAGGGCATTTTGGATGACTGCACAACGGCTGCTGCTGCTAGCAGGGTATGGAGCTGTCCTCCCACTGTCTTTAAACTTCGTCCTTCTTTCCCATCTGTAGGAGATGATCAGGATCATTATTACTGGTGAGACACCTGTTCAGGGTAATGAACATTCAGTTCACTGCAATCAGCAATGAGCAGCTCCTTGTAATTGGCTCATAAGAATGACAAGGTGTTGAAAGCGCAGTTAAGGCCTTTCCAATTCACATGTGCCATTAGCAGGAGCTCATTAAAGGCATGAACGAAGAGAAAGTGTAAATAAAGAAGCCTGCTCTTTGTAATTACAGCTGTACATCTGACTGCCTCCTCCCACGGCTCAGCTGAGAGGATCTCCAGATGCCGGCACCTCCTGGCCCCTGTGTCTCTGTCTCTTTATTTACACCATTTCTCAGGATGTGCATCTCTGTGGAGCTGCAGGTGGGGTAGGATGCAACTTACAGAGTGGCAGTGATACATGTACATGACCCAGCTAGGTAGTTCCAGCCTAGTCTGTGGGGGTCCCAACAGCACCCCTTTTCTGCTGCCTCCTGGGGGCACAGCCTGGAACCTCTGTGTGGGTGGAGTGACCTTGCAGGTCTTGTGATGTAGAGTTCTTTGGCTTGTCTTCCCTACTGTAAAAATAAAGGTAAGTGGCAACCAAGATTACCAAAAAACTGCCTCTACTATATATAAAATAGGTAACAAACAAGGACCTACTATATAGCACGGACAACTACACTCAATATTTTGTAATAACCTATAAGGGAAAAAATCTTAAAAAGAATACATATATCTATAACTGAATCACTTTGTTGTACACCTGAAACCAGCACAAATTATAAACCCACTACACTTCAATTAATAAAATGTGCTTAATGTATAGTCAAGAAACATCTGTTGAGTGATTCCTGTATGCCAGGCTCCATTTTGGGACATTCTGCTTTGATTTCAACATGTTTCTAACTAGAGATGTTCCTGAAGCCAGCTGTCTACAAAGCTGGCTTGTCTACAAAGGCAACTCAGTAAACCCAGTAAATCCATGCACGGTATGATTCAAAGTGAAGAGAAAGGCATCTTTTTCTATATTTAAAAAACCCTACCAAACAATCATTCTAAAGACAACAGAAATGTCTCAGTGTATCCTGAGGGGAAAGAGGATTTTTTAAGGAATCCCTCCACGTCCAAGGAGCGATGGCTGCATGGGTGCAGGAGGGCCTAGAGGAGCTATTCCACGTTCAAAGTCAGGAGGGGTGGTGGTGAGGAGATACCCCCCGTCCAAGGTAAGGAGCAGCGGCTGTGCTTTGCTGGAGTAGCCGTGAAGAGATACACCACATCCAAGGTAAGAGAAACCCAAGTAAGATGGTAGGTGTTGCAAGAGGGCATCAGAGGGCAGACACACTGAAACCACGCTCACAGAAATCTGTTGATCTAATCACACTAGGACCAGAGCCTTGTCTAAGTCAATGAAACTAAGCCATGCCAAAGGGGCCACTCAAGACGGGCGGGTCATGGTGGAGAGGTCTGACAGAATGTGGTCCACTGGAGGAGGGAATGGCAAACAACTTCAGTATTATTGCCTTGAGAACCCCATGAACAGTATGAAAAGGCAAAATGATAGGATAC